>JAQIWN010001073.1:0-23469 GCA_034699025.1 Entomobrya cf. arborea Gr-Col-00668
TTTTTCTCTTTCTTCTATAACTTTTACTCTAGTATGTTTACATGCACTGTATATTTTTTCTTCGCTCATGTTTTGTTGTAAAAAAAACTACAGAACGGAAACTGTATATAATTCTCGTGCAATTAAATGACAAGTAGTAATTGTTTGTAGTAAACTATATTTCTAAATTTGCTACTAAACAATAAAACCCTTTTTTTTGTCATTGACCATCATCGTGTGTATATTGAATACTGTGTACACAAGAATCGTTTAAAAATCTTCATACTACCTACTACCTACCTCTTCATACAAAAAAATACGTCGTTTTACTAAAAGTTTGTTTTTGTTTTGTTTTGTTTCTCATTTTTACAGTTTCTGTTGATTATGCCGAATTTTGGGATGAGATCAGTGCTAATAAGGACGAGAAAGGTTATAACTCCATACTACATAATATACATACCATATTTAAAAAATGATTTTAAACTGCGTAATAATTTTAATTTATGATACAAATAAGTTTATACTCACAACCAAAAAACTTGCTGAGTAGCATAAATTAATTAACTTTGACTAAAAAAGCTTTGTGAGACTAAAACAGTCTGAGTCTGAATCTAAATTAGCAAAAATATATTTTTGTATACGCAAACTCACCAAGTTTTCAATTAATTTTATTTGCACGTAAAAAGTGTTTTTGCACTACCATGAAAGCTTTAATCGCTGCATAGGTAAATTCATGTAGAAAATCACGTTATTTTTTCACAGTTTATGAATCTATTTTCATTTAAATATTAAACATGTTTTTTGCACGCAGCACCCTATTTATCATTTAATTTATTTTTGCACATTTTATTTATATATTTATCCTCACGCACCCTACACCTCAAAGAAAAAAAAATAAACTTACCATTTTATTATTTAAAGTTACACACGTAGACAAACCCACCCACCCACAAATAACATATCTACATATTTTTTACCTGATACAAAAACAATATACAGACAAGTAGTTTAGAAGATATACATTTAAAAAAAATAAAGTGTAATGTAAAAAATGTAATGTTCATGTAAGCTAAATGTAATACCATTTAATGGGCCAATGTTCACGGTGATGTGATTTTGGTGGTGCAGGTCATGGCGGTGTGAATCAGTTGGGTGGCGTGTTCGTCAACGGAAGACCGCTCCCAGATGTGGTCCGTCAACGGATCGTCGAGTTGGCTCATAATGGAGTTCGCCCGTGTGACATCTCCAGACAACTTCGCGTTTCTCATGGATGCGTCTCAAAAATACTCTCCAGGTATACATTCCATTACACTTCATCTCTCTCTATACTCTTCTCTAACAATTACAACAATAACGGCCATTGTTTTAATAATGCCCCTTTTCCTTACACTTACGTCACGTCACTAAATTTTACCACAGCATGTCATCATGTGTCTTTTTTACGTGTATCCCGTTCATTTACTACTTGTTCATTATTTTAAGAAGGAGCTCATTCATTCAGAAAAAGTGTGAACAAGTTCAGTAGAGAGATGCTCTTCTTTCAGGAAGAAAAAAAACCTCAGAGTGATTAATGATTGCAAATGCCAAGCAAATCAACATGATTTGATGTCCAAAAGCTTACCGCTACAAGCGGCTGCCACTACACAAGACTCTGAACACTCAACTCAACACAAGAAGCTAGAAAAAAAACAAAGAGTTCTTTTTGTTTCTTGTTTGTTGTGTTGAGTGTGTGCCTTATTGGCTTTAAACAGTTTCTGTATGGAATTGCTCTCCCTTTCTTACTATTTTACTTGTGTAGTATCTTGTCTTGTAATAAATATGTCACATGTGTGTATGCACTTTGTCAAAATATAAAAATTACACGAGAAGACATGACAAGAGACGTTTTTTCAATGAATGAATGAGCATCGTTATCCTAGTTATCATTTCCCTTAAATCCACTCACTTGCTTTCCTCTTGGCATTGGCACCCCCGCCCAATCACCCATCTGCACCCAGCCAAACTAGAGTATAGACAATACTCTGCTTTGTTCCAGTCAGAAATATGCTGTGGTAAATAATAATGATGATGATTGTGTTGATTATACTGCAATGCCGACACGGAAGTATTTATTTTCATTGCGGTTTAATTAGACGAACACATGTCCAGTTCATCTCACAGAAAAAAAATTCACATGTGCTCATCATATCCGCTTAAAGATGGCCATTATCTTTAATAGCCTTTAATTATAATTGGATCACCATTTTAATTTATCTACTCCATTTGTTCATCTATTTTTTCAGGTATTATGAGACAGGTAGCTTCAAGGCTGGTGTGATTGGTGGTTCTAAACCCAAGGTAGCCACGCCGCTTGTTGTAGATGCGATTGCCAACTACAAACGGGAAAATCCGACAATGTTCGCATGGGAAATAAGGGATAGACTGTTGGCTGAAGGAATTTGCTCTCAGGATAACGTCCCCTCTGTCTCCAGTATTAACAGGTAAAGTAACAATGATAAAAAAATAGTAGAAAGTTAATACCATCGAAATTCCTCCTCCCATTTTTTCTTCATCTTCATAGCAAACGTATTTTTTCCCATTGATGCCCAAAAGGAAATAAATTTCAAATTTAAATTCAATATACTTGATAGAAAATAAAGGATATAGATCTCTTTTTCTTCAAAAAAATAAATCAAGAATTGTCACGCCATAAATCTTGCATCAGAGTAAAAACCAAACCAGGAAAGAAAGAAAAAAAGTTATAATTTAAACGACGGAGAAAAAGGGTACATTGCGCTTACGTAACATACCACCACCATCACCAAACCACGTACATACGCATCAAATGAATACATTTTGAAGAAGAAGAACTCCCAACAAGCCAGTCAGATATTTTGTTCGCTTGTGTATTTTCCCGCTTTACCGCTGGAAATGGATGGAATAATGATGCTGCCATCATAAATCACCAATTCACAGTATTTTTCTGGAAAAAAAGTTGAATGTCTCAAAAAAATATATGTATTTTTGTGTCTAAAGACAGAAAGATACATGCTTCTTTTTTAAACAGCAGCGTGTACACATATTTCTTCAGATTTTTTTTGCAGTTCCAAGTTCCGCTCAAACGAAGAGAAAAAAAAAGACAAAAATTCTCTGTGGAGGAACCTCTTCATTTCATCCACGTTCCATGTTTCAAACAAACCAGTGGCAATAGTTGAGTATAGAAAAGAAGTAGAGTACAGTCTAGAGTGCCACTTTTTTCAAAGTGTACATTCATTTTCTTTCGTTTCACATATAAAAACAGTTAGTTATACTATTTCTGCTTATTGATATCCAAAAGTTTTTTTCTACTTTAAAAAAAGCAGCACACGCGATCCAACAGATCGGAAAAAAGTTGAGAAGCAAAAGAAAGAAAGTATTTCTTTCTAGTAGTTTTTTTCTTCTTCTCTTCGTCTTTTCTTCAATTGACTTATGTATTTCAATTCAAAAGGAAAAAAGGTGTGCAATGCAAGTTTAACTGGAATACTCTTCTTCTGGTTGGTGATTCTAGTATGCGTTGGCAATAAAAAATAGAACGGATAGGCAAGAAGCAAACATGTTCATTCATTCATTCACACAAGTAGAAAGAGAGAGAGAGACAAGCTAAAAAGCAAAAGCTTCCTTTTTATTTAAGCCTTTTACATAAGTACACTTTATACACTTGTGCTGCTGTTGAAAATGGAATTGGATGCCTTTTTCTCTCTTTTTCTATGAATTCCCAAGGGTGGACTTTTCCTTTCTCGGACCAATGGGTCCACTACATTCACCACCACTACCAGAGTAAAGCAAGCAAGGCTCTGTGCAACTATTGCTAATACCACTTTTCCAAAAAAGGGGAAAAATAAGAAAAGAAAATCTCTGTAAAGAAGATTCTATTCCATTTTCGATAAAATACCGTTGCCAATAATGATACTCCAATAAATCTCTTCCCAATCCTGAGAGAGAGAGAGGAAGATCTCCTCCGTGTGTATGTTGTGTGTGTAGCCATTCAATCTCTTTGTGCTCACTCTCTGCTGCTGATTTATATATTAGGTACACATAAGCTAATAATAAAAAAAATAACCCTTTTTCCATCATCAACTTGGCTAAAGTCGGGAAAAAGGAGGTAGCAGCAGAACCAGAGCCCTTGAAAACGGTGGTGGTGTATGGATGTACATACATTTGTAAGGCTTTGGCATGGCATGGCCTTCCTATGTCCTTTGGGAACGATAACAATTTTTTAACGGACTACTTTTTCCACTTTGATTTTATTTCATTCTGAGTTATATATTTTTTTCTGAGTGATCGAGAAAAAAGAAATAGATTTTTTTTGGTTCAATTTAAGGAAAAGAAAAAAGATGGGGAAATTAAAGAAAATAAATCTGTAATAATAAATGGTATGTAGTAGTAAAAAAGGCATAAAAAATAAGGTAGAGATTTTCAGAAAGCTTTATTTGCAATCATACAGATAGATAGATAGAGTGAGAGAGATAGAAAAAGGGGAGAAATGGGGGAAAAGTAATAAAAGGCTTGACTTTTTGACTTGATCCTCAGAGATCATCAGAAAAGACCATGATCATGAAGATGATTATGGGGAAATGATGATATCATAAGCCAGATTGATTATCATATAGATTACCAACCGCACCGCGGCGCGCACCCAACAAAATACCAGGCTTAACTAGAAAACTTGCTCGAAAGAAAAAGGAGAGCATCAAAAATCAAAATTTAATTCAAAGCATATTTGCACTCTTGTTCGACACGGTGTGGTTTTCGGTGGTGGCGATATAGTGGTGTTTCAGTAGTACTGTCATCATTATCGTCAAGTTTAGTTTAAGAAAGGGTTTATATCTTCACTGGGGACAAAAATGTGTTCATGTTATTCCATTATTACAATACACCAGTCAGCTTGGAACATTATGACATGAAAACAGCAAGGAATTATCATAAAAAGCTAATCAACGGACTGATTTCAAATTCAGTGATTTGAGTTGAGTTCCATGTAGCGCATCGTATTTGTAAAGAGATGAGCTAGCTTACCGCATTAAAAAAAGAAAGGATAAAAGGCTAAGACATGTTTGATAATATGTTACGTAATGATACTTGTATTACACTGTACTTTGTGTATTTCCATTTATTTTTCGTACTTCTGCCACTGGAAAAATCCATTGGCTACACTCTCTGTGAAAAATAATGGAATCGATCATCTGACGGCGATGCGATGGGCATGCTATTTTTTGGGTGGTGGGAGATGAACAAGAAAGAGTTGAGCGATATGTTATGCAAGTTTTAAAAGGGTACCAAAAAAGTAAAAGGCAAGCAGTGAATGTGATCTGTATAGCTTTTTGCTTTAGTTTTTACTCTCTGTCGGTCTTGTGAGGTTGTTGTTGAAGATGATGATGATTTCGTTGATGATACTCTCAAGCAGTAGTAAAAGGCGTTCACGTTCAAATTTTTCGTCAAAGGGCACATACCATGGCATTACTACTGCTTACATCACATCTCCCTTTCTCCCTCTCTCTCTTGTTTTTCTTTCCTGGAGTATATTATGGCTTGAATGGTTTATTGATGCAATTTTGTCGGAGGAGGAGAAAAAGGGAAATGAGATCTCTCTCTGGAAGAAGACTTTGTTTGTTGTTTGGTGGTGGTTCTTGTGAATCTGAGCTGAGCTGAACAACAAAGGGAAATTTTCATAAGGATTTTATCTTTGTAAAACTGCTACATACAAAAAATGATGATGGTGTATATAATATGTGTTTTATATGTAATAAGAGTGGAGAGAACAAAGTGAAAGCAAAGTCGTCACATCACAACACACAAAAAAAAACAACAACAAGCAAGACAGAGTTGATGATGACATTAAATTTGGCTGCTGTTCCTCCTCTTCCACTAAAATGTATATACAGGCAAGCAGGCATAGAGAGAGAGAGAGTGAAGGAATGTGTTATTTTTTTTACCATTGTGGTTATTATTATGCCGTTGTTGCGCCATAGTGGTGGTCTGGTCTCTGGATTATTCTGGGGGTCTCCATCGTCGTCGTCGTGTATGACGATGATCATCACGATGATAATGATACCATGATGCCAGTATTTTGAATGAAAATGATGGTCAGTTCCACTTTTTTGGTTGATTATTGTATTTTCTTGTGTTGTTCTTGTTCAGTTATGCGACAACGACAAAAGACTACTGTAATAGTCCAGCGCTTTGTGCTTGTACCAGTGCCAAAGCGTACAACAACAACACACCACCACCAAAACTACTTTGCAGAGTAGAAATTTTGTTGGTTTTTCACTGTGTATGTGTCTCTTTTTCCTTCTACGTCCCTTGTTTATCGGCCGACATAACATTTTACGAACCAGAACGAACGGAACACACCACCATACCATCACCAGAAGAAAAAAAACTAAAAAAATACATTCATACAAAACTCATACAACAAAACAACAAGAGTAGAAGCAACTCTGGAAAATCCAGTGTAAAGCTTTTTGCTTCAATTCAAAATAACACAAGAGATGTAAAAAATATAAAGACAAAAAGAGTAAAAAAGTTTACGAGAAACCAAAAAGCAAAGAAAACAACAAAACTAAACTCCTTTTTCCAACCAAAAAATCCAGCTTCATTTTCTAGTCTTCATCTTTCTCGTTGTGTCCTTCTCTTTTCTCTTTTTTTCGGTTAAAACGGAAACAGAGATATGTATGCATGAGGGGAAAAGACTAAATATTGTGAATAAAAATACCATACAAAACGAGAACAACAAAAAACTTTTTTTTGATACTGTTACTGCACACTATATACACGGCTGTTATTAAAAGGCTTAAAACTTGTCAAAATAGCCATGTTTCTAGATATAACTGGTTAAAATGTATACACCGACAAAAAATGGTCAACTAACTAGAGAGAAACGCAGTAAATTACTACTAATACGACCATCTTTGGTTAAGCTTCATTGTTTTTTTCCAGTTTTATCCAACCATCTCGATTGCAATGAACGTAAGACATACTTATCATTTTGCAAGGGCTCATATAACATTATCACCATCCATCATTGTCCTACTTGCTCTCCTTTTTTATTACTTCTGATCACTAAATAAAAATGCAAGTTGAATGTATAAAGTCCTCTAAAAATTATTACACATTCAAAATCAAAACGAATCCACTTGAGTGACCTTAAGGGTCCCCATTGCATTGATTATTAAGCTACAAACAAGCATGTGCTGACAAGTGACAAGGACAAATTTAAAAAACATACATTCAATCGAGTTGAGTGAATAAAACATTTAATGATAGAAATGGTTACATAATGCAATCATCATCATCAAGCGATTATGACAACTAAATTCAAAACGTGTGTATTGTATTTGTCGCCCTTCTTTTCTTGCCTATGAAATAAAATCAAAGTAAAGTACGATGTATACAAATACTCTTCACTTTTCGTGTATGGAGATAGATAATATATTTTTATTCCAAAAAAAAGAATCGCTCACGTGGAAATAACACTTTCCTTATGTCACTTTCCTGCTTTTTAGATAGAGTTGATGATGATGTACTCATTTTAACAAACAGTGGTAAAAGGCAAGAGAAGCGGTGGTGCTGGTGGTGACATATGTGAATCCGCGGCGATGGTGTGTATTCCCTTCTACTACTATATATTCCTGCAAAACTTTGACTTCCTTTTTGCGCCACGTATTTTTGGGCTCATAATGCCAACAAAAGGGACAATGTATCAATGCGACAAGTCCTTCTCTGGTCCTTACTGCTGTGATTCTACTTTCTATTTTTTTCTATCTCAGATTCAGATGGTCGGTTTGGTTTTGTTCTAGTAAAGTAAGTATATAGATGTTTGTCTGTACACAGTACACACATCTCCATATATTCCATTATTGGATGTGCTTGTCGAAAAAAAAGAGAAAAAGGCCAACTGCCCAAAAGTGAATTGTGCTGGAATGATTCTATTTATTCATTTTCATTCCCTTTTTATTTCGCTCACTCTCCAGTTCCAAAAACTCCAGCCAAGTCAATTAGATGGAGGAGAAAAAAAACGGAGGAACAATGCATTGCCTGCTGTTGTTGCTGCCGTGCTGCTGCTGTGAAGCTGATGCTCAATTTGAGATTTATTAGGTGTCTATGTAACTTGCGGGGGGAATAGGATCACTAGTGGCTATACTTGTATATATATATCCGTCCATCTATGATGTTGGTTGTTGTATTGTAAAAGCAGTTTGTACAATATATGGTGTTAGTGGTGATTGAATGAAGGTCCCTGTGCGACCACGCTCTTGATTTCATTAGCCTTTTGCACTTTACAACAATAATAAAATGATAACAGAGGAGAACAGATGCTCTTTCTTGGTAATAATGCCAATAGTAATCATGATCATGATTGTTAAACTCCACCAACTCTGCAGAAGGACTTGTTACACATAAAACAGTACAGGAAGGGGCTGTATAGCTTGTTTGATTTTGTAGATTTTTAGAGGCAGAGAAAGATACAGATCAATCTTGAATAAGAATACACTTGTTTTTCCCTTGTAATAATATAATCATCAGTGATGTTAATGATGAACATGTTATGCTATAGATATAATCATCGTTAATAAATTGACAAAGTGCATATCCCATTCTTTTTCTGCTACCAGCAAAATAACGGATTTATGGTGAAAGAATTACTGAAAATGTGGAACATTTGCAATGAAAATTATTTGTCCCTGGAGAATGATTCAGAAAAAGAAGTTTTCTGCAGCTTTCATTCACTCATTTTATAGATCCCTTGATAACCGTCTGCTTTTGTGTGATCAGTCATTTGATCACTTTGGTATGGCACATTTTAAAAGATTCAATCATCAGTGCACACTAATCTAATCATTTAACCCAAACAGGAATTCTTGAAAAGGATGAACTAGACAAAAATGTGAATGAACAGTGAATTAAGTTATAGAAAGATGTTGACTATGATTACGCATCTTGTTCTTGTACATCTTCATTTTTAAGCGATAATTTCTTTTGTTATTTTTTAAGGTGTGAAATAAATTATTAGCGGTTTATGCATTCTTTTCTCCTTTTTTGTTAAAAAAAACTCATCTTGTCGTTTTCTTAGTAGGGTGAATAACGTGTGAAAATTAAAAAGTGTGAGATTTTTCACAAGATCAGATTTTTTCTATTTAAAAATGAATGAAAATGAAGTTCCTGTATGCAGCGTCATCATCATTATCATATCATCCTTCCCTTTTTAACTGCATAAAATGAATGAATGAAAAATAAAACTATTTTTAAAAATTAAAGCGTAAAAATGCAGGAAAGAAGATTCCTCAAGTTACAATGAGTACAAAAAACCCCCAATGCACTATGAGAATAACCGAGTGAAAAAGTCATGAATATTTTTAAGGTGGCAGGTTTTATTGTCCCTTCTTGGAAAATGGGAAAGGAACAAAAAAAGTCTTCCTGTTTCTGGAGAATTTCAAGTAAAACTTACGTGGCAATTGTAGCCGACACATTTCACGAAAGAGAGAAAGCGCTTGCGACAGTTAAAATATTGGTTTGAAATTCTCAGAGTACTAAAGGCTTCTGCATACACACTTGATAAAAGGAATTGCTCTTGAGCTTGAGTTTTTTAAAACTTACTTTTATACATGGTCATTATTATACAATCACAATCATCATCACAATGATCGTCATTTATATAAGTAGCGTACGAAGTACGAACCAAAAACACCGTATTACCACAACTGTACGGTATGCTAGTATTCTCTATACACCAAGAAACGAGAGAAGGGGAAAATGGTCTTTTTCATTCCAATAAATTTTCTTTCGTTTCTTATTTTCTTCTTCTTCCTTTTTTACTAACTGTCTCCGTGAATATTCATGAGGGGACATCTTCATCTACGTTAAAAAGCCACACCGCCACTACTTCTTTAATAATATCCACCGCGCCAGCCACCCCTCCTTCATATCCCACCTTTAAAACCTCTCCAGTTGCTCATTCTACTTTATGTTCATTTTTTTCTTGATAGTAAGAAAGAGTAAGAGAGACCGTCGTTTTTCCTCGTGTAAAGTGGCAATGAAAAAAGCAATTCATTTTATGGAACAGTTTAACTCGATGCGGTGGAGGTAGACACAGACAGGCTTGTGTAATATGTAAAAAAAAAGCAATTCATTTTGATTCATTTGTCACAACATTATTATCCCTAATAAAAAGTAGTTTTGGAAGAGGAGTGAGCAGTAATAATGACTAAAAAAGCGAGAAAAATAAAGGAGCAAGAGAAGGAGGGAGAGAGATGGTAGAAAATGTGCGAGTAAATATTATGCAAATAAGGGCGATTGATAATGATATACTGGCACAGAGGATGCGGATGGCAAACACACACCGCCTACAAAGCAAATATTTTGATGGATTACCTTATTCCTACCTAAATGCAACGCGACCACCTTGTTTAGTTAGTTTATAAATGATATTTATTTGAAGAGTAGATTATATTTTTTGGAGGGCATAATATAGCTTTTGGTATGACACACTTATTTCCCTGGCTTATTCAATCGTTTCATTTGGTAAATTGATTTGCATATGTAAGAACCCTCGTGTACTTAAATGTTTTGTGGTATTGATTAGTTAGATTACGATAATAAGTATGATGGTTGGTAAATGGTGAAAATGATGAATTTAATTTAATATTTTTGTACTTTTCTTTTTCATTACAGAATTGTCCGTAATAAGGCTGCAGAGAAGGCCAAGCATCAACATCATCAACAACACGGCGGTGGGGGAGGTGGTGGCGGTGGTTCCAGTACGGGTAGCCTTAGTCCCGTGGACTCCCTGCATCAACATCACGGCAACAATAGTATCACAAGCTTGTCCTCCTCCCGACCCTCCTACTCAATCAATGGGATACTCGGGATCGGTTCCAATAATAACTCCAACAATGCCAATAATGCCACCACAGACCTTAGCCAAAATAGTAGCAAAAGGAAACGTGAAGGTAAGAGAAATGAAGCCCTTTTTATATCTTTGGGGAGGGGTATATAGGAAACAAATAATAAACGCATTGCCCCAATTTAATCTAAAAAATCAACTCGGTCGGGTACTTCAAAAAAAATACGAACTACTGCTATTTTACTACTGGCCAATGACTCAATGGTTAATTAAGTCCAAATGTATTTTAAATGGACATCCTAAATCACAACGGGTTCATGTCATGCTCTATATTTTTCCCTTGCTCGTTTTCATGGTGTGTGTAGAGTAGTGGTCATTCTAAAATATGTATGTCTACTAGTACTACAACCTTCCATTCTATAGTTGTCTTCAAAAAGTCATATATAAACCAACCACGTAAAAATTCTTCCAGAAAAGATGAAACTTTTGGCTGACTGACTCAAATTTAAAAGAAAGCAAAAAGGAGAGAAAAAACGAGCTCTTCTCTCTCTCTCTTCGCTTCTCCACTTTGTAGAGAGCGATAAATGGACTAAAAAAGAGACTTATCGTTTCATACAACAACAAAGCACGTATGTTCTTCTTATAGTATCTGTATTACCTACCATCATATCATCTTGGTAGACAGTATAGTATATAGTATCTGGAGCAATTTCACTACTATTATTACTATTCCTCACTAACATTATTTTCTTCAGCAGAGAGAGAGAGAGAGCAGCAGTTACAGTGGTTGTGGTGCTAGTTATACTGCAACTACACACATTTTACACACACACATAGCAAAACTAGTCTCCGTCTAAAAGTACAAAGTGAAAGTGTTCGAGTGAGGGGAAAAGTAGTTGGTTTAAGGAAGGGGAAAAAGCTTCCTCCTTCCAAGGAAGGAATTGCTTTCCTCTTATTCTCTCCTTTTCGTCTTTACTCACACTCTCTGCATTACAGCACAACATACATACATTCTCTTGCCTCTCATTCATTCACTCCTTCGCATCTCTCTGCCCAAAAAATAGAGAGAAAAGGCGAAAAGAGTGAGAAAG
This sequence comes from Entomobrya cf. arborea Gr-Col-00668, assembly GCA_034699025.1. Lineage (NCBI taxonomy): Eukaryota > Metazoa > Arthropoda > Collembola > Entomobryomorpha > Entomobryidae > Entomobrya > Entomobrya cf. arborea Gr-Col-00668. The sequence goes on from JAQIWN010001073.1 coordinate 11,929, forward strand.
TCCAACTATGCTTCTGATTCTATACACAATGTCATTACTTCATATTATTATACTCCTCCAGTTCAGTTGAGTGCTATGCTTGCTGGAGAAATATATAACAATGTATACTATTAACAGCACAAAAAGAAAAAAAGTATATCTCAGTCTCTCTCTCTCTACTCGCGTTTTCCTCGTCGTCGACGTTGTGTTCATGTAGTCAAGTCTCACTAGTTGTTCGCTCTTTTGGCACGGAAATCTCGCGGAAAGATGATGTGACCGGAATTCCTTAAAGCGCACCAGAAAACCCTGTGAGAGCCAACCAACCATACCATACACATGACTTCATCCATCCATGCCACTCCACCACACGTACATATATCGCTACACCCAAAAAAATACTACCATTTTCTACTACCAATCTACCACCGCTAGTTCGTCTAATATACTTTTGCTACATTATACATGACACACAGGAGTTTTCGTCTTGACGATGATGATCATAGATTCTATTTGCCATATTCTCTTCTACTTCAACTCTCTTTTTGCCTTTTATACAACAACACCACCATTCCATTGCATTTCACTTCTCCATTCCTCCGTCGTCATCCAAAAAGTATTATTTTTTTTCCTTTCCATTGAAACTTACTCAAAGCATGCCATGATGCAAACAAACACACAAGGCAGAAAGAGAGAGAGAGAGAGCACACAGCTACTAGAGTATAACGGCAACAGAGGAGTTAAGAGAAAACAATGTTTAATGCATAACTTCTGGGATTCCATCATCATCTGCCTCACTCGTCTTCTCTTTTCTCTTGTTGTTCCCAGTCATCAGACTCCGATGCAGTGTAACAAAATACATCTCTCTCTCTTTTTCTCCATGCATGCCCATCATTATATTACATGACATTTATGTAAACAGCGGAGAGAAATATATAACTTTTTTTCTTCTTATGTTCCTTTTTACGAATGTTATGACACATTTGCATAAAATGACTTATTAAATACGTCGACGAACCCAAACTCTCATCGTAAAAGAGGTTCTTTTGTTTCTGTTCAAGTGTTTGTGTGTGTCTGATGTGTGCACATAAACAAAAAGGCAGAAAAGCAGCAGGACACCAAAATAAAAATTATGATGCGGACGAGACGATCATGATGAAGAGTATAACTATCATTATCATCACATTTTCTATCTTATTGCATTCACCACGTATCATCTCCTCGATATACTTATGTTTGTGTACAGAGTACACGGACACGGACGGTGGAAAAAAAAGATGATGATGTAGAGATGATGATGATCATGATGACGATCCGATGATGATGAAGAAGTGGAAAAAGGGGAGGAGGAGGAATATTATATTTACTGCTGCTTCTCTCCTACATCCTTACATATTAGAAAAGCGAAGTGATGCCAGTTTTGCCAAGTTTCTCTATACAATGTTGCATATGATGTATACATGGTAGTGGTAATAGTAAGAGAGAGAGAGATATTGTACGGATGGTATGGTAGTGGAGGGTGTTTCTTCATGCTCTTCGTAAAAGTTGGTGCTGGTTGGCCCTCGGCTTGCCTTCTGCTCTGCCACTAAGAGAAAAGGAAAGTCAGTCGAGTGGAACCAGCCAGCCAGCCAACTTTTTTGGGGTTTGCTTCTTCTATTATCAGAAGACGAGTCAGAGCAGGAGCGAGAGAGAGAGAGAAGAGTATAATATTTGTACGGAGAACGTACGTTCAAAGCTTTAAAAGCTACAATTTTATTCATGATGATGATGACGACGACGTGGAAGATGAGATTTTTTTTCTACAATGGAACACGAAAAGCAAAGCAGAAGAGAGAGAGAGGAGCAGCGTTAAGTTGGGACGAGAGATGCATGCATAAAAATGCAGTGATGCTTTTCTGCGATCTCTGTCTTGCTGACTCTCTGAGAGATGAGATCGTTTTTATGGAAGAGATGTAAAGAAGCTCGGAAGAAGAAGAGAGAGATTTTGTGTATAAAGATTGTAAACTGCTCGCTCGTCCGTCCATAACGTTTCGTTTGGTTTTGTCCAAATGTGTGTAAATGATTGCTGAAGCTTGCTTAAAAATTCTCCATCTTTTCCGTTTCCTTCCACGCAGAGTAGCATTCATTGCAATATGAGCAAAGTATACATGTAATGTGTAGTATCATCATTTTCATTATTGCTATGCTCTTGAAAGGGAAGAAGAAAGGCAGGATAAATTGGATTATAAAACCGAAAATGAGAATGGACATGTAAGACTGGTTTGGATGTATATTCAAGTTGATAGATTTACATGAAAAAGAAGGGAAAATAGAGAAGCCCGGCCTCCTTGGTAGAAAATTGTCGCGTGTGCCATGAAAAGAGCAACTCCCACAAGACTGATTTATGTGGAGAGAAAAATATACAATGTAAATTTGGGATGCGTTTATGGGAGAATTTGTTTGGAAAAAATGATATTTTTTTTAGGAAAAGTAAAATTATATGATTTTTTATTATTGCGGTAGATGAAAATGGCAGAGGTGGTTTGTCAGCATCTGATGAGGAGTCTGCTGCAGAGCTACTGAAAAGACAACGATACAGCAACGACCATCAACAACAGCTTTATTCCAATGTAAGTATTCTGTTCAATGGAGATTAAGGAAGATGACTTTGATGAATGGTAAAAAAAGAGCTAGGAAATTAACTTAATTTTTATACTAATTTATAGCATTTGTGGGGAAGTCCGCCCCCAGCTGGCTCAAACAACAACACGATTCTGAGCAATGGCGTGATAGGCAAATGGGCTGTGAAGGACGAGACTTCAAAGTTGTTATGTGATCTGACAACAACTGGAGGTGCTGGCGGTGGATCCACTGCAAACAGCAATTCCTCTCCAAGTCACCAAATCAATGGATACTCGTCAAGTAGCAGCAATCAATTCTCCCTTTCCAACGAAGTAAGTTAATGTTTATTTTCTTTCGTTTATTCGTTTAAATTAACTCATTAAAAAAATCAAATCAAATATTAATATTTGTATTTCCGGTATTTATTTTACAGTTCCAGTCGTCAACGAACAATTCCAACGCAGGTAGTGGCCATCATCACAGCGCTCACCACCAATCGGATCTCTATGACTCGATAAACCACCACGCACATGCACATCATCCATACGGAAATAACTCCAGCTCATTAGGTAACATTCTTTTTACATTTTTTTGCATGACCTTTCATTTCATATTTTCGGTGTTTCATACTCATGTTATTATGGTGACGGTGGAACTGGAGCATACAACTTCTTATTTAGTTTGGTGGAGGTTGGTTTGGTCAGATCAGCTTTATCCTGGGAAACAACACTGCTTTAGAAAACTAAATAGCTTGACTGTGTAAACTGTCACCTTTTTCTGTTGAGAACCCTTTGCTAACACTAATATGACAATTGAATACAGTAGTAAACGCATAACATAAAATTTAGATAGCTTATAATGTATTGTATGTGGCGCATGTAACTCCACTGGAGAAGCATGACATCTAGCTTAGCTGTTTCTAATATGCTCAGTCTTTTGAATTATCGTCTGCATGTAATACTTGCTAGCTTTCATAGAAGGCATTATTATGCTTGCTTTCATAGTTCCTTTGTTTGCTGCAGCTGCATAACATGTGCTTAGTTTTGTTAATCCTGCTGCTGCAGATTCAAAAAGTAGTTTTCTGTTAACTGTTAGCAAAAATAATTTGTTTGTTTGCTTCATAACCTAATCGTTGTGTTGTTGGCTTAAACTAAAATGTAGGACCAGAGAGCGGTGGCACTCCCACACGCGGTTCGCCTGGTGGTGCTGTTGGAGGTTATGTCACCTCCACATTGAGCCCACCACTAATACCTGCCTCTGCCCCTGAGGATACTAATAAGCCCCCCACTCCCAGTAACAACAATAATCTGACCTTACTCCAACCTCTGGGCTCCACCTATGTGTCAGCACTGCCCAGTTTCCCTGGACAGTTTGGCGGAGGTACATACAAGATCATCTAGTTCATTCTCATTCATACATTTAACTTATTTTTTGGAAGTCTCCACCGTCCAATCAATTAGATAAAACTGCCGCAACACACTCATGGACCCATTTTAAATTAGAATCTTTTCCCATTTTATTTACAGTACCAACTGGAGACTACTACGGTTATGTGGGTGGCTCACCTCCAAGCACCGGAGCTGGAGGAGCTTCTACCGGTGGCGCTAACTCCCAATACGCTGGCTCACTCCCCAATTCAAACAATTACAATTACCAATATGCTGCAGTAACAGCCGCCGCTGCAGCCGCTGCAGGACTTTTGGGAGGAAGTTACCAACATCACCACGGAATGGTCTCCCCACCTTTGTCTCATCATCATGCTCACCACCCCAGTCACGGGAATGCTGCCTCTATGCTACCATCCCATCATCATCCCCACCACCAGCTATCAGCTTACCATCATCCCAGTCTTGTAGCAGACCAACCCCCACCAGGTGACCTTCTCTTGAGTAACAGCAGTAAGTTGTCGCGATCCTCTCCGACAACAACGCCCACCTCCCTTAATAACAACAATAACAATAACACACTCAAAGTTTAAAACCAGGTTATCATATAAATTAAATAGTACTTAATTTTAGCTTCTAAGGCATATATTATTACTACCATTATTTATAATATATTTTCCACTGTGAGTCATATTATTTTAAAAACGAAAGTTAACCAAATACTTACATAAAAAATGGGAAGAAGTTACCAAAAAAAATCTGAACAAAACGCAATCTGTTTTCGTTGTTGCTTCGTCGTATACAATTTCGGAAACCTTGCGTTTTTGGTTCATAATTTTGTGTATATTTATTGTGTACATAAAAAGTAATTTAGATGAATAATACCACGCAATTAAGTTTAGCAGCAGCAATTAGGTCATAGTTAGAGTTAAATAAGATAAAATAGTTAGATTAACATTTAGGTTTAAAAATGCAAAAGTTTACGATTTTATTGTGAAATATTGAATCTCAGCTACCAGCCAAGCCAACAAAAAAGCAATGCGATGAATTTTTAGTAATTAGCTAAAATACATAAGAACAGGCAGTTTATAATTACAAGTTAATATAAAGCATGCAAACAACGAACTTTATTTTTATTTGGAAATCGGAGTAAGGTTTTTTTTTACAATGAATGATCTTTCTTTTTGCGATTTTTTCAATCATATCAGCATCACATTTTATCACCGCCACCGCCGTTCGTATAAGTATATAATAATTCTTATGTAATTTAACTTGAAAACATAAACAAATGCATGCCTCTAAATTAAATAATAATTTTTGAAACGCTTTTCCGTTCAATGCAGCTAAATAATGAGTACATTCACTTTTTCAAACTTTTAACAATGCACTTTCAACTTGTTTTCGATAAATAAATGTTCAGTTAGCTCAATGCTTTTCCTAGTTGTTCAGGTCAAAAATGCAAAACTCCGTGACAGAAAAAAATGGGGAACTTGATTTTTTTAGTCTTTAGAATCTTATTTTACATGATTTTACATGATCAAAATGTTTCTAAAATTTACATAATTTTACAAGGAAAAAAATCACAAATTTATAGCTTTGTTTTGATATTTCTTCGGTGTTTCTTTACTGAACTTGTTTTCCTCTTCATTGTTCATAAACTTGGTAAAAACAAAGTTGCACTTTTTTGCTTTGCCGTTTTTAAAAATAGCTACTTAAGAAAGCTCTGTGTTATTTGTTAATTTATTCATTTATTTTCTACTTATCAAACCATGATGAAAGCGGTAACCGTCGACGTCAACAATGCGTTGCACTTGCAACTGCGATGATGCCGTCAACCCACTGCTTTCGTCTGGTAAGCAAGCAAGCATGCATGGCAGTTAAAATTTAATATATATTGCTGCGAAATTATATGAGGCAGGGGAAAATTAATAAATTATGTATTTGGTAAGGAAGCAGATATAAAAAATACATTTTAAAACCAAAGTTGAAAACAAGTCACACGTTTATATACTTTAATACATTTAAATGTAGTTCGTGCAGTGCTCTGTAAATTTTAAGCAATATCACTAGCAAAAAAAATATATTTATATACTAGTTTTTTTTTGTTCGTGTGTAAATATTTATTATGTAATTAGAAGAAAATTATGGATATGTACGAAAATAACTATAATTCATTATATCATAAAAACAATGAAGCTCTACTATATAATTATTTAGGAATGTGTATAATTTGTAAAGAGAAAATAAGAAGAAAAAAATATTATTTTCAGAATTTAGCTGTAAACTAGTACATAAAAATGTTTACGTTGTGGTAGGTTAAGGTTAATAGCATGACAAGCATTTATAATTAAGATAGGTAATCTCCTCAGAAGATATGCAATGCATACCGATAAAGGCAAAAGCAAATAAAATGCAAAAAGTGTAAAATAATCTGTATCTCATGTTTTTCATAGCTTTACTTAATACCGTTAAATATGACAGGTTTCAGTTTGTGGTTTTTACAGTGCTAAATAGTGTAGTGCAACTTTAATTACCACAAAAAAGTAAAAATAACTATTAAGGCAAAATGTTTATAGTATTTATTTTAACAAGTTTAAGTAGATATTAGTACAGTGATCATATTAATTAAAAAAGAATTAATTAATTACGGTAGGATAGGATAGGTCATAGGGTAAAAATATAAGTACAGTGAATAGAGAGACCAATGAATGAATTTTTATCAACGAAGTAAACAACAGAAAAAACATAATAATTATTTTAACGTTTATGATTTTCAAGTAAACACGTTACCAAACCAAACCAAAACACTAACAAAAATGTTAACCAAGCTTACCAATTTATGTTTTTACGAAAAATGAAGCAACGCAGTTACCAATTTTTTTATACGAATTTAAGTTTTGTTGTGAAAGATTTCATTTTATTCAGACAAACAATTAATGTATATTTTAGCCCCCAACCCACCTCAACAATGTTCTGTGTGTGTACATATATATTAAATTAAAGTAGTAGAAAACAAATAGTGTGTTTAAATAAATCTATATACATATATTATGTTTTACTGTTATATTATTATACAAATAATAAAACCAAACAATCTCATTTATATGTTACCAATTTTTGAAAACAGGTTTTTTCATGCCTGTTTAAAGGTTTTTTGTAGTGTTCCGATATATTTTATTAGCGAAGAAGTTACCAGCTCAAACTTGTTTTTATAAATATATTATTACTAGAGGCATTTATTGATATTTTTGGTAGGTTGTATTTTTAGTTATTTTTAAAAAAATGTAAAATTAATAAGATCATTTTCAATTTTATGATGAGCATGCAGACAGATTTAAATGAGGGAGGTGTTAAAGCACAAAGAGTGAGTTTGATGAGTTGATGTAATAAGAAAAAAAAGATGCTTCAAAATTTTAATGAGTGAGAGCATGAAAGGTAAGGTGAAAGGATGAGATACCAAAAAAAATAACAAAATGTGGAATGATTGCATTTTTATGAATTTTTAATAATTATGATACAAAAATGTCTATTTACGATTACTCTATAATTACTAACCTTTAAATGGAATTATATTGTATCGAATTTTATGGAGTGCTTTTTATGTGCAACACTGCAGCAAACAAAACTTTAAAAAAAGATATCATGTAATTATTAATTACTACTTATATTATGCTAAAATTTTAGATATATGTTCAAAAAAAATGTTTGTATGGTGAGATGATAAAAGGTATTTAAAAAAATGAAGTGTAACGGGATTTTCGTTTTTCTTCTTGTTATTTATAATAACCACTTTTAAGGGTTCTTGATTACTTACGTAAGCAGATGAAGTACTTATTCTTTTTAATGAAGTAACCTACTTGCAATTAAAAATTTAAAAACGAGGCAACGACGAGACTCCTCCGGAACATATTACACGCTAATAAGAAAAGAACGCTCAACAAAATAAGAAACCTTTTAAAGTAACAAAAAAATCTATTTAAGAAAGTTGCGATAAAACATTATTTAAGTTTTAATTTGAATGATAATGTGGCAATATAATAATGAGCTGTTTTTAAATGAAAGGCTATTCCTGGGTTTGGATTTTGGTTGGGAACATTAGATCAGTTTTTTGAATGCGAAGTGATCATGATCATGCACTCATTTTAAGAAAGCGCACTTATGTTTGATCTTTATTTTTCTCAAAGTTTTGTGACAATCTGTCTTTTTTTTTAAATTAGTGGTTTCGATCGAAGTAATAAATTTTGATGAGTTATCAACAAGCTAATTCATTGTTGATTCTCTGTGTGGAAAAAAAGATTCATAAATTCCGAAAATAAAACAATAATGAAATATGAAGAAAAGTAACTGGTATTGAAAAATTGTGAATATTAGAGTTTAAAAATGTATCTGTAAACTTTGTATGTATGCGTGGTAGTGTAAATTAAGATTATCCATAGAGTTAAGTGTAAGTTGGTAAGAAAGCAATCAATGATTATTATTGTGAACAAATTAAAAATAAGCTTAAGGGATGCATTAATTAAAAATTAGTAGTAATAATGACATAAAAATATAATAATGAATGACTATTAAAATAAATGAAAATATCATATAAATTACAAGTGTCAAAACTTTTATTTGCATTTTATTTGAACATTTGATTCTGTTGCGTTCATTAATCAAAAACCTGCGTGCAGTGCAGCGCTTTCGAATCGGATCTTTCACCGTCACAAAACTGTACGCAAGCTAATACTAATAATAGAGCTTAAATGTTGAAAGTATTATATTGGGGCATCACAAGAATCTGCATGGTCACTGCATCTGCAGTCTTCAATTCATTTGATATTAAAATATATGGTTGTTGACGTTGATATTAGTTGCAGATTTATTTCAGAATTCGCTCATTTAATAGAAATCCATATTTATGGACTTGGAAATACAATTAAACACTATCATTTTCATTAGCCAACACATTCCAACTGTGAAGTAATGCAACAATAGATTAAAAATTTCTACTTACATGATTCATCTGCTCACAAATTAAATACATACAAATAGGTTATAAGTTACAGGGTTCTCCAAACAACGAAATAATAATTGCATTTCATGGAGACTATTAGCGTACAAGTAAAATTATATTTAGGCGCTGTGCATTTTTTAAACTATGTAACCAGATAATCATCAAATAATGACTTATTGGCTAAAAAATAGTTAGAATTGAAATACTTAGAGAAAATGGGCTTTTAGGTAATTATGTGTTTGATACAGCGATGATCGGACATCTTCACTGATTTCGAACGAAAGCTTCTATTTGCAAATAAAACATCTCATCGTTTATTTTTTTGCTATATGTTAAATAAGATTTTGCTAGAAAGACCTAGTGATCAATTTTCATAGACAATTGATAAAATCGACGGAGCTATGTGGATACTCGGAGGAAGACAACATCTTAAGATTGCAAAGATGCCTCAAAGGGAAAGCTAAGGAAGCAGTGGAGTCGTTGCTCGTGACGTCATGTACTTTGGATGAAATCATGAAAACGCTGGAAAGAAGGTTTGGACGCCCTACCATGATCATAAAATCTTTGACTGAGAAAGCCAGAAATGTAGCTCGACCCACTGAAGGAAATATGGAATCATTGATGGATTTCTCTATTGCAGTCAAAAATCTATGTGCAACAGCAGAATCACTACGATTTCCAGAATACTTGAGCAATCCTCAGATATTAGAAGAATTTGTTGGAAAATTGCCTGCTCATTTGAAACTCGAATGGGGTAAATACGTACATGAAAAGACATCTGGAAGACCAGGATTGAAAGATTTATCATGGTACTTGGAAGGATTGGCTGCAGCAGCGTCTTATGTTGGGGACTCGAATACATTCACCGCAAGACAAACTGGATACGAGCGTGACAGAAGGGAACCAGACAGATCTAGAAAACCGCATTTTGCAATGGCAGTTAAGGAAGAAAAATGCATAATGGGCTGCAGTTATTATCATGACCTGAATTTTTGCGACAAGTTCAAATCTTTGGATATGTATGGTCGTTGGGAAGTAGCAAGAAAAGCCGGGTTATGTTTCTCCTGTTTGATGAAAGGTCACCGCACTGATGATTGCGAAAATTGGAAAAAATGCGGAATTAATGAATGCCAAAGCAAGCGCCACCAACTGCTACATTCACATTCTGAAAATAATAGAAATTGGAGGGACAAGACAGAAGTAAGCAAACCAAGTAGTTTTGATCACTTTACCGGTGTTGTTCAAGAAACTGAAAACTCAACAGCTCGCTTACCCCCCGGTGAAACATGGATGAGAGTTCTCCCAGTAATTTTGAGAAATGGCGAAAAAAAAGTTGAAGTTAATGCTTTCCTGGATGATGGATCAGAACTTACACTCATCGATGCTGACTTAGCCAAAGAGTTGAAATTGGAGGGGGAACCCGACTCTCTTAGCCTTGGATGGATAAACGGTACTAATTCAAAGGACACTTCATCCCGAAGAGTTAGCGTGGAAATTGCTGGTGCGGCGGAAGGCAGTCAATGGTACCAGTTGGAAAATGTTCGTACAAAATCAAATCTAGATCTGCCACTACATGCTCTGCAACACTACAAATTCTGGAGAAAATGGAAGCACCTTAGAAGTATTCCTGTTAGTGAAGCTCTTGTATCGAAGCCCCTGCTTTTAATCGGCCAGGATAATATTCATTTGACTGTTCCGAGAGAAATTCGAGAAGGGTTGTGCAAAGAACCAATGGCTACTTTGACGAAACTTGGATGGGTGGTTCATGGCTGGAGTTGTGAGAGGAGACAAGGCCCGAGTTATATAGGAGCAGCCTTCGATGCACGCAAAGATGACCGCATTGAGTACATGGAATTGGGCAATCAAGTCGTTAACACTCATCATCGAATGAATCCGCTGATAATGGGCAACTTTGGGTTTGATATTGGCAATCATACAAGAGCAACCTCTCAAACCGAGAACTCTAAAGCAGAAAATAGTATCATTGCACTGGAACAAATTGTCGAAACTTTCCAGGAAAACTTGCCTTTGCTACGTTTCCTGTGGAGGGGGAAATGCCAGAGTCCGGTACTTAAACAAGAGGAATGGAAAACTGACCTGAAGAAACTGAAAGGAGAGGAAAAAGCATCATCAAAAGGGGATTTGAAAAGAGGGTTGCGCAAATGGAGGAGTAAAGTGAAACGAGGTAGCAAAATTTTCATGAAGTCCCGATTAAATGACAGTAGCGCGCGTGACAGTAATGCCAGTGGAAATAACGAAGGATCCAAGGAGGAAGGATGCACAAAGGATTTTAAGAAGGGATATCTGTTACTGGAGGGGTTTCGAAGGAAAGTTGGCGGATTCTTCCGAAAAGGATTTTGCGTGAATCTACAAAAAACCAAAGCATCTACAAGGAACAATCACAAATGCAGTTCATTTGGAAGCAAGCGAGATTTTAGTGACACTCCCAAGTCATGTCACTTGGAGGGGTATGTTGGCGACACGATGTACAAGCCAATCAATGATTCCAGCGGTGTGGAGTCAAGCATGGAAATGGAGCTTTGCGAGCATCTACATATCGATAATACTTTTTGTGTAGCATTG
>JAQIWN010001074.1:0-23457 GCA_034699025.1 Entomobrya cf. arborea Gr-Col-00668
AAATGTACGTTCTTTTGTTTTCACTATTTAATCCTTGCTGGTCGCTTTCTAGCAAGGTCGCTATCTGACAGGGAATCGATTTAAGTTGGGGCCATACGGTGCAGGAAGGGTTCAGTTAAGAACCCTAATTTGCGACGATATTGTGTGCGACATTGCAACTTTAATTTTGTTAGATTCAGTCTAACGCGATTTCAAGCCTTTATTGTTGAATTAATTATTAAACTAAAAAGACTTGTGTAATAGCAAAGGTTAATAAGTTATTGTAGAACATCTTTAGTTTTAATTACTTTAACAAAAGAGTATTTGAAGGTATCCTGGAACAATAGTGTAACTTGTCAGTATGTTGGCGATTTGGAAATCGATTGGCCTGTTCACATAAAACTTTATGATATATTAGAAAAACTTAAAAAGATGACTGATTTCCAATATATATTTATAAATTTTGATAACATTAAAATTGTCTGCTATTATTCATGATTTAAACAATTTTAAAAAAAATTCTGTTCTGCATTTGAAATATTTTAGCGTGATTTGATAAAAAGTATTTTCCGTCTTTGGCTGATGTACAATTCCTTGTAAAATTTTTACTGCGTTTATTTTAGTAGTAGTAAATTATTGTAATAGCAAATAATATTTAAAGTATTCTGGATGCTTTAATTTTAATTTTTGACCTGTTTATAATTGGGTCTGAGTGCTAACATATTCAAATTAAAAACAATATCCATAATTAAAAATCTCTACTTTTTAATAATAAAAAAACTGTTCTCTGCAAAATAAACCGAATTAGGCTTGGACCACGTTTTCGATCAATTTTATGAAAACATCCCACTTTCAGCACAATTGGAGCACAAAGTTTAAGTTGTTTTCTTAGGCTACCTTGATTACATTTGAGAGAATAGCATTTCAATTTGTTCAATATTCTTGAAGATTTTAGCATACATTGGCTTGCTATATTGAAAATAACACAAATCATAATCAATGACATCAGTAAAACCGTTGCCACACCTAATTTTATATATACTTCGAGAAAGTGATGATATCGGGTGAACGTATATGCCAGACCAATACAAAGTACCGAACCTAAGAATTCGGCAACAGGCCAAAAATATGTTTGTAGGCATCTGTTTATAAAGTTTGAAAATATTTGTAATTGGCAGCAGTAAAATCTTACAAAAGCATGTATTTCGTTTGGGCTATAGTTTGGTTTCATTTTTAATACTTTTTGAAAATCATTTAATATGTCTGTGAGTTCTTTAATTGCGGGTAGCCATATTATTGTTGTCAACATGCTTATCAAACAAGCTATGTAATATGTTGATAACTTAACTAGAACTATTATAATATTAAAGATAATATTCAAGTGACAACTGTTTGGAATTGAAAACCAATTTTTGTCTCCAAATCCAATAGTAAAAGCAAACACAAGATCAACAATAGGAAAAAATCCCAGAAAAAGTAGCACAATAGCTATAAGTACAAATAATGTTAGCGCTAATACAATAAAATCTTCCCCACGATTGCATCGTGGCTTGAAATTGGAATAACTTTGACACACTAACCCATTTGGGCTTGCAACCATTATATTAAGTAAACTACAAAATTCGTTTGCAAAAACTTGATATCCAAATCCATAAACTGCTGTGGTTGCCGTTAGTAAGAATTCAAATCCGTAAAGCAGAATTATAATGAGATTTTCACTGGAAACATTGAGTAAGTTCAGAACAATTTGTGTGATATTTATACTGAAAAATATGAAATATGTACAAAATAATGCCAGGCGACTTGAAAAATTGTTTTTAGAAATCCGGAAAATGTTTTCATCCGAGTTGCAGAAAAACGGGATTATGGAGATAAACGATTGATGACTTATGTTGGTTAATGAACAAATCATTTGTATAATTTTTACTGAAGGCATATTATTTATTCTTGAGTTAAAAGTGTAACAAGGCCAGAAACAGACAGACGACAGAAATTACTCAGTATATGTGATGTTTTTCTGTAGTATATTTTCAAAATTCGGTTTCGTCTACAAGCTCTTTTAACCCCAAAAGCTAACTGAACGCAAAACCTCAAGCTTGTGTGCTGATATAGTGATATAGTTTTCAAACTTATTTATTTCAATGCATGTTTATATTCCTACGAAAAATCATTTGTTTTCCTTGTCAAAATAAATTAGGTCAACAGGACATTTTCGACTGCGTAATTCTACCTGTCCAAGATTATATTTTCTGTTAACATAATAAACCAATTTTAATTAAAGTAGAAATAATTACCGTTGTATTAAAATTTCTGTATATTTTAGAAACAATTTCAGCGGTCAAACATGACTTGTTCAACTGTTGCTGGCAGTCAAAGAATGATATACATAAGTTATTTTATGTGACTATTACACTAATAATCTAATTTTTAGTTAAAAAGGCATAATGTAATTTTTTACTTTAAGAAAACAGACAAAAAGAAAGAACTCAAGAAATCTTACAATAGCCATAATTTTAAGCGTCTACAAAATTTAATTTGGAGAGACATGATGTACGAATCCTTACATTGTGAAAGCGTTTCTCGAACAAAACTATTAAAATGTCAGTTTTTAAGAAGCGCTTATGACAAAATGCGGAAAGAGAATACTGGTATTAGAATATTCAAACTCTTGAATCTAACACGTGGCAAAACGATAACATGTTTTTAAGTTCAGCGAAACTCAGTGGAAACATATCTTGATTTATTCTAAAATAATTAAATTTAAAGTGTCTAGACTTCAAACATAAAATATTCGGTTAAATTCTTTTATTGCTTTTTTAAACAACCAGATTTTCTATTATTCAGGGGCCGACGGATTGTACTTACGTATAGTTGTAAGTGGGATAAATTTTCGTTTTAGAAACTGTTGACAAAACCCTTATCAAAAATAAGTGAATTACCACATCTAATAATAAATTCATGTGTTATGACATCCCGAAATGTAAATACTTTTAGGAAAAAAATTGTATTCGATTGGAAAATTAAAAAATAATTTAGTGGTACAGCTTTTTTTGTGAAACCCAAATTGAACATTTTAAAAAATTGCAAGAAGGCTTCTGAAATAAAAACAAGAAAAAAACTGCTCATCTTTTAAAACTGCGTACTTCCTGTTTAAAATCATGATATTTGACAAATTCAATTTTTGTTTGTATAACATGGGAAAAGTTTTTTTTGTAAATCTTTGATGCTTTCTCATATTTCAGTTCGTTTGGAGAAAAAATATAAAATAGACACTTGAAATAAAAAAATATAGTTAAAAAGTTGTGTAAGTGCGTAAACTCAGTAATTTTTGGTAGTTAAAATTAGACGCACTCAAACGAAAAGCTTACTCAAATAATAATAACTCAAGACTCGGTAATAAACAAATTCAATGTTTAAAAAACAAACTGAACTGAACCATTTGGACTTAATGTTTTCGGCTGTACAAAACTGCATACATTAAATAAAATCGGAAGCGTTACAAGAAATCAGCTGACACATTTATCATTTGGAATTGTAAAAATTGTCAATAGTAAATTTCAAACTAATTTAATATTTGTAGGAACTGTGGTTTCTTCATGGTGCAATGCCGCATTCTGTTTTCTGAACTCTTTGCTTCAAACATTTTGGTTATTATTCCATTTAAGCACACAACAAATTTAACGATATTCTGGAAACGCTATTTGAGAGGATTGGAAGTCAAAAGTTTGTTTAATTCATGTCAACCTACAGATTTTTTCTTGGTTCGTATGGAATCTTTGCAGCTCAGAATTGTTCTGTATATTTGTGATGATATTATTCACAGTAAAATGAACAGGATTTTTGTTTGATGTCGCGTAGCTAAGAAGTATTTTCATTGTTAAGGTATGTCTGTTTCAGACGATTTTTTAACTTCCTGTTACGACTAAGCAAGTTAGAAAAATTGCTAGACGTTTTATTCAATCCTGATTGGTGAAAGTAGAGAATATTCGAAAACAGTAACTTTTTAGAAAATAGTAAAAATTCTATAAAAATACAAAATTAATATTTTTGATTTATAATTTTTTTGTACAACAACATTTTGGTGCTATAATGTTTAATCGTGTAGACTACCTTTAATTATTGAAATTATATTCAGGTAGCTTTCACATAACTTAATAATCAAAACCACTTCCATTTGTATAATAAAGTATTACATGAATACATTATATTTTATGTAGTTTTAGTTTCCTTACATATTATATTGTTTCATATTCAATTTTACGTTATTTAACCATTGATGTACCTGTAATATACGGCGTCTTATGTATTTCCATTTAACAAATTACTAGTTTCTTTGCAAGATAATAACTCTAAGTTATTCAGTAAAATAATTTCAACTCATTTAATTTGCTGCCATAAAAACCAGTTTTGTTAGTATACCAAATTTTCATATCATTTAAAAAAAATTTAAACTAATTTGTTTCCGAAACCAATTTTTGTAAAATTTAACTAGAAATCATCATCATAGTTATCAGCCTTAAAACTGATAATTTTAAACATACTTTTTGATCTATGCAAATAAGGTTTGGGGTAAAATCCGTTTAGATTTAACTCAAACTTTTCATTAACAGTGTATCAAAAAACAAAAGTTAAAAAACCAAATCATTGTTTTCAGCTTCAGCACTCCAACATTACAATGAATAATATTAAAAAATGTATAACTATTTACTTATTATCTACAGTTTTTGTTTTCATCAGTTCAGAACTAGAATACGAACCAGATCCAGAACCGGAAAGATATGTTTATCAGTATATTCCTAACAAGTACATAAAATATCTTAATTTTTACGAGCGAATGCAAATGGAGGGTACAACAGTTTTTAGGATATTTGACGGAAGAATTTTTTTTGACAACTTTCCTGTCATAGAAAATTTAAACCAACTATTAGAACCATTTGGAATCCAGCACTGTCTAATCGATTTGTTAAATTTCCAAGGAATTAATATGAACAACATGGAATACCCCATTATACTTCGACATCTAATGCCTGGAATTTTAAGAACAGCTTATTATGGATCATCATATTCTTCAGTATCTTCAATTATATTACCAAGTGAAATGAAACTCTTAGTTACAAATAACACTGAAGAACCAAATTTGTGCCCATTTTCCAAACGCTTTATGAACTTTGCATGTAGCAAGGTTCCATTTGATTACTTTGCTTCAAACTCAAAACCATGGAGCTGTGAAGTAAACATTTATATGTTTCAGCTTCCAGAAACGTATACCTTACTTGGATTACACAGTGGACTACCAGATGGCATGCTTAACCATATAGGAGGAATTAATCATCCGGGTGGCCTTGATCCGAAATTCGTTTATCCTGTAACAATTTATATAGATTTTGCTGACAAGTGGGATTCCATAACAAACGTCAACTACAAAAAATGGAAAGCTTCTAAAACATTACGTTACAACCTTGATTATATTTTCTCCAATTACTTAACACAACGAATTTTCATTGAAATGGCTATTGAAAGAGTATTCAAGCCTAAAAACCAAATAGAAATTCTGAGTGGAAATATTACTAAAATTAATGTTCTGAGAGAATGGAATGCCATGACAAAAGTTTCAAATTTTTATAAAATTGAAAAGAACCTAGAAACTTGGAAAACATCTAGCTTAAAAATTCTCAATGAACTTTCAAATTTTCCACCAAACGAACAAGTACTTTGGGGAAATCTAGTTGATGTTCAAGACGGAGGCTTTACCGAACTAGGTTTGTACAGACATATGGCAATGTGTAAAAATGAATATAAACACAAAAAATCACATTCCATTAAACCATTTAGGGAAAATGAAGAAGAAAGAATGTATCACGCTTACGCCTATGTACTACAGTCAATAATGGGTAACTATTCCCACGTAATGACACAAAACTTTGACAAAAAATGCGTAAATGGAAAAATATTAAGAGATAAACACAGTCTTTTAAGATTAGCTGCGTATAATGGAACAGAAATATCATGGGTAACTAAAGGCACAGCTTTGCCTTCTTATCAAACAGGCCTTACAGCAAATATTACATTAAGTAGTTTACGATTTGTGGCTTGTGGAGAAAGGGGCGTGTCGCAGTTTGCCTTTAACGAGCTTCTTGTAGCTTACGACTTAGCAACTTGGCTCTTTATTCTATCAACTGTGGTAACTCTACATATGGTATTATATCGTCTCTGGTTACCCGTTCCACATGAAAGGCATCTACTTTCTTTAATTAAAGTTCTGCTTGAACAGGGCGACCCTTTCTTAGATTCGGTTACTAAAATATCTCGACTTAAGTGGATCATAATTACCTACATGTATATTGGTACTGTACTTAGTAACGCATATAAAAATACAAACGTTTACAATATGATCCTACCAAGAAATATTCTACTATTTGAATATTTACAACATATATTAGAGGAAAACAGTACAAATAGTCATATGTATGCAAGAGCTGCAAAGTATGATCATTCTAAGATTTGGCAAGATTTAAAATTATGGGTTTACCGTAAGCCAGAAACGTACGGATTTTATAGTGCTTATGGACATCGGTTTGGTATTGTAGGAGGTTCAAGTTTTTCTTCTCTTGATTCCGAGTTGAAAGGGCGCTTCAAACTTAAACCATATGACAGTAAAAAGTATCAAATTAGGGGATCAATAAAATATCGTTGGAACCAGATGTTAAGTCTTACTGATCTCCAATGGCAGTTGGTTCGAAGCAGTCGAATGCATCCTAAGGTGCCATCTTTGATGGGTTCATTTGTTGAAATGATAGCTCCGTTATACCAAATTGATTACAGAGGAATAAAACATTATATGAATGATAAGACTAAGAAGTATACTGGTGAGTTTGAAAATTGGCTTTTTGACAAGGATGAAAAAAATCTTGTAAATGAGTTACAAAAATGCAATCGTACTGCAATAGTTGTTCCACAGTATAAAGCTAAAAGTTATGCTAGACAGCTTTTGAAAAATAATTCACAAATACCGGTAAGTATTAGTAAGGAAACTTATTTGCCATTTTTGATTCATGCTGAGTTGAGTGGATTTGTGCCAGCTTTTATGTATCGAAATATAAGAGGTATTCAGAATTCTGGTATATTGGATTGGTGGGTGAGATTTATTGCGGATGGGGATAAAGTTCCTGTGACAATGCCAAATCCTCCTACAGCTCCAACCATGTCTGGAAGTATACTTGTTGTGTTTATATTGCTGCTGACAGGGTGTGGTTTTGGATTTTTGGCGTTCCTTTTTGAAATAAGGAATATGATTTTTAGTTGTTTTAAATATCTTTGGCTAAAGATAAAGTTGTTCTTGAGGCATTTTAAAGGTCGAAAACTAAGGCATTATTTGCCGTGTAAGATAAAGTGAGCATGTATTTATAAAAATTGATTTGTTTTACTTTCTTCTTCGTTTTTATATTTTCGGTTACGTGTTTACTAGTAACGAACTATCACCTCAAACTGGAATGAAACAGTTTGTGGTGGTGCTTGAAAAGAAATAGTTTTTGTTAGAATGAAGTTATCCAACTGACTCAATTTTGCATTTTAAAGACACAAGATTAAAAAAAGAACTTTCAAAATTTAAAAAAATAATAAAATGGCTCATATTCTTCTTCTATAGAGTAGATACATTTATTACTTTAAATTACATATGTTTAACTGTAGAAAGTTAAGTAAAAAGCAATTACTGCTAAGTGTGCGAATACTTTTTATATGTATGCATAAACGCATGGGTATTTAAACTTATAGGGTATGGTCCCGAGGTACCGCTCCGATCTAGGCAAGCCACTATGTGAATTATATTCATAATTAGGTATGAAATAAACATCCGTGCTCATTTTTCTGCAAAACTAACATTAACATTTTTTAAAATATAAAAAATTCTTGTATTTAACTTAAAAGCGTAGCACTTACGTTATTAGATGCTATATAAATTTTGGTATATAGCGGTAGATGCATGTAAACTGTAATTTTGTTCATATAATTGTTTTTTAATAGTTTTATGAATAAGTCATTTTGCTTAGGTCGGAGGAGTAAACTTTGGTTTATTAATAAAAATCTAACTTAACAAAATCATTTTAGTTTTGTGTTGTAAAAGCAGTGCTCATTTCAAAAGGGTTTTTAGTTACAGGTGATTACAAGGTTAACAAAGCATTAAAGATTAACATTGTTAAATTTTCACCCTTGGTTTTTGCTTGCATTGTATTATAACAAATTACAATTAAAGATAGGATTATTTTTTGTTAGTTAAAACCATATATTATCTTTTTGACTAGCTAAAAAACATTAGGTCCACTAAAACTGTAAATTATCCGAGCAGAACAAATTACTATATTTTACATTGATATCAATCTTATATGCTAGGAAAATATTTGTACAAATATAATGTTTATGTATTAAAGGTTGGTTAATCTTTAAAAAAAATACTTCATTTATCATCAAACTTTACTTGTTTTGGGATTGGGTTCTAGGGAGCCGCAGTTACTTTTGTAATCCTTTATTTTACCTTATAAAATGAAGTACATTTTTTAGTTAATAAATGTGTTTTGTAATTGGCCCATTAAAAGACCCTAATTGCAAATAAATGATTTTTTTTCATTTACTGCAGACCATTTTCTGTACTTTTGACTTCTATTTCATTATCCATTACG
This sequence comes from Entomobrya cf. arborea Gr-Col-00668, assembly GCA_034699025.1. Lineage (NCBI taxonomy): Eukaryota > Metazoa > Arthropoda > Collembola > Entomobryomorpha > Entomobryidae > Entomobrya > Entomobrya cf. arborea Gr-Col-00668. The sequence continues at coordinate 8,655 of JAQIWN010001074.1, forward strand.
ACAGGTTTCTAGAGATTGACTTACAAATACCGATACGCCCATATCTAAACTATTTCTTAAAAATTGTCATTTTGGTTGCAATTGATTTTGCTTGTGACCTATTAATGTCCTTTCATACGCTCTAAAATATAATTTTTGCAACGTTAAACTTTAAACGATGGGCGTCTAATAATTAGTGTAATAACGGGAGTAGAATATAAATCGAAATAAAATGAAGCATATCTAAAGGACATCAAAGAACTAGTTTGGCCTATATACAATAAAAAGTACTCAGTGTTTAATTTACTCTTAGGAGGCGAAGTCCAACCAAAATTGTTGTCAATTTGTTTGAAAAACCAAAAAAAAACTTTTAAAATAAGATTGTCAATTTTCAGCCTATAAGGTTTGATCTAATATTTTAGACTAAATATTTCAAGAATTCTGTCGAACAAAATATTAAGTAAAACAAAAACTTTTAGTTTTAATTTAAACTTTTAGAGTCCGTAGTAACTTTTTTTCTTCTTGTTTAAGTTTTAGATTTTTTAAAATATTTTTTAGAATCATTCCTATTTATAAAGTCATGTCACTTACATCAGGAGCTTTTCAAGTACAATCCTTATTGCAATCAATAGTTGCTACTCCGCATTACGTAATTTTAAATGAGAAACGTGTAATTCCGAACCCCTTTTACTTCAACGCATTACCAAAATTATTTAGGATAATTTCCGAATTTACAATTTTATTCATTATATTTCCAATTTTCATTTTTCGAATGATATGGCTATTCGCTCATTGGAAGTCTTACGGGTCACAGAATGTTGAGCAAGTAATGATATGTGGGCTTGTAATCTGTTTCATATCAATATTTTCTCATGTATGTTTACTGGCACATACTCAAAAGGAGACTAGTGTAAATCTTATAAACCAAATGTACCAAATAGGGTCGGTATTTAAGCCGAAACAGAAGTCTTATTTATACAAACCTTTTATGTACAATCGCTCAATTGCAGAGTTTATTCTTTTCGCGTATTCAAGTCCCTTTTTGCTTCTTTTACCTGCAATCGCGTTTGCACCATTTGCCTTTTCTTATTTACCCTTTCAGCTTATTTTTGGACAAAGTTTTTTTGTGAAAATTTGTAGTGCAGTTATCTATTGTCTTACAATAACGTACGGTGGATTAAGCGTACTGTCTATGATGTTAATAATAGTGGTTATCTTAGAAAATATTATTACTTATACTAATTTTATTTGTAAAACAAATAGTTTGGATTCAAATCCTAATCATTTTTTTCTTAAAAAGTACCGAAGTTTTACTATAGCGCACCTATTAATCAAGCAATGTAATACTGCATGTGGCAGTTTTTTAACAACTTTGGTCCTTGTGGCCATATCAGTGGGTACATTTGGGGCCTATATTGGTATTAAATTGTACGGTCATGTGAATCTTATTACTTATTTGGCTGGACCATCATTTACCTTACAAAGCTCCTTGTCGTCCATTTGTTTTTCTTATTTGGGGGGCATACCATATAATAATTTTAAAAAGTTTAAAGGAAAATGGACGAGGTTTGCTAGTAAACGAGAGACCAAAATGATGTTAAGATGCTGTTGTCCATTTGGTTTTAAGATGGGCCCGTATGGCGTATGTAATGCGAGGCTCGGGCTAGTAATATTTGATGATATTGTTCATAATACAGTTACAGCAATATTACTTGACAAATTTTAAACTTTTGTGGACAAATAATTACAAGTAGTTTATCTTAATAGTTTTATGCTTATTTAAATTTATATGTTTAACACTTAAAATAAATGTGGGTTAGGTCACTACAACAATAATTTTTAAGTCAGTTTTTTGTATCTTTTTCAAGTCTGCAAGAAATTTTTTCTCAATATATTGTATTTCAAAATTTAATGCTATTAATATTATTATAAATTTTTAAAAAATTAATAAAAATAGCTATGTTTCTTTGCAGTTTTGTAAAACATTTATTCAATCAAAGAAAATTTTCTGTTTGCCTAAATATTAACGTAATCTTATTTTATTAGCATAAAAGGGAACACAAAACACTCACATACACTTAAATACTTCACACACCCAATAGAGTCATTGTTACTGTGTTGCGGCATATGTCGTCACAAATATACAGACCAAGTTGTGCCTTGGCGACTCCATAGGGCCCCAATTGGAATCCAGTTGGCTTACATGTTTCTAACATTTTCCGTCTTCTATTTCCCACAATACGAAGGATCCAAAATGTTCGAAAGTTGACGGTTACCTTATATACAATATTTGCCAGAAATGTAAATGATAGAGCTATTAGAAAACAAGCCATTGAACAGAATGGCATAAAAATATAGGTTACTAAAGACACTTTACGATACATTTTTAAAGTCATATACATCGCGCACGATGCCATTAGAACGCCAAGAAAAATAAGTACTGTATGAAATGTTTGGGTAGTTATATTAGCTAATGTATATAGCAATTGGCTGATTCGAAACCGGTTGTAACATTTGTCAAATATAGTGTTTTGTGGTCTGTTACTCCTTTCGTGCAATGTGGTCGTAAACTTAATAATATTTTCAAGCAGCAATATATCTAACAGAATAACGGAAACAAGGTGTCTTATAACGTAAATTGCTATAAATGTGTACACCAAAGCTTCCAAAAACAGTATATAAAGGCCATTTCCAAATATAAGTTGAATTGGTAGGAAATTTAAGGCAAAAGGTGCTGCAAAAAATGCAGGAAGAACTAAAACGAAAAGGGATGAAAATCCATATACAAATATTTCAAAGATTGAATGCCTTCTAAAAAAAGGAATATTAATGTAAAATTTGTCAGCAATAGGCTTAAAGCTTCTGGAATCTGTACAGACTTGATTCGCGTTGTATATTAGCTGGTTAGTATGTGAACTTAAAGCCAGAACGGAAATGTATATTAACATTCCACACAATAAGAAGCTATATATTATTGCTTCATCTACATGATTAGTTGTGTAGGTTTTCCAGTGGTAGAAAAGCCAAAGTAGACGATACTCCACGAATAGGAAGAATAATAAAAATATGAAAAGAGACACATTCCTGTGTACTGTTGGTATGGTCTTATGATATAAAAGGCTTTTTGTAAAACGTTTTTCTTTTAAATCCACAGATAGCTCAAGAGGAATTACGCGCTGAAGGATTGACTCGACTTTAAAATAGGCAAATGTAAGTGACATTTTTGCAAGTGTAGTAAAATTGAATGTTTAATGCTAAACACTTATTTTATTAAAATAGTTGGAATTCCGAGACCCCAATTATGTTGTCTGGTCTTAGTTTTTAGGTTACAGGGCAGGAGAATAACTGGGTAATGGTTAACAGTTTCTGCAAAATAAGTTGTGAAACTGTCAAACGGCCATCCGGAGTTAAAAGTATTTCAAGCGTTTTATAAAGATTAAATTTAGATAAAAATTAATGCAGAAAAATAACATATTTTATTGAATTCACGTGGAACCACCATACGTTGGTATATAACGTATGTTCTGTAAGTTGAGGTTAATTTTTAAACTAACTTATAGTAAAACATGGATTTATTGGGTTTTTTACCAGGCTAACATTAATAACTCAAGATTATTTTTAATGTAAATTCAAAGTGTAATTTAAAAAAATAAATTCTTACGTTAAATTTAACTTGTAGAATATTGAATAAATTGTTTTTTTTCTTTTATAACAAAAAATCCTTTTTTATTCTACCCAAATTTAGAAATTGAAGGCTTATTTTAAATAAATTATAGCATGGATAATTATGATTACTTGTCCAGTATTCTTTTTTCCATCTTGTAATACATACATCAATAATACATTTATTTTCATGGTTCTTCTTTCGACTAGCTGACTGTAAATCAGGGTTGCACATTATTAGAAAAGAAGAACATGCCACCACTTCCAACTCTTAAACCAACAAAAAAGTAAAAATTGGGAGCACAAATGCCATTCGATCCACTGAAGGATGATTTTTTGATGAAAAATGGGATATTTCAAAATTTGGTGGCTGGGAAATCAGTTGGTTTTATGATACTTCTTTCATCGGCTCATTGAAAAAGGTTTACATGACATTTTAGTATGCTTACCTATATGCTTAGGTGAGCATATTAAAATGTCATGTAAACCTTTTTCAATGCCATCGGCTTTCCAACATTCGGGCACCAGACACTCCTTCCGACAAGAACCCTCTTTGGGTCCAGAATACACTAAAAGGTTTATTGTAAGCGGTTTAGTTTTAGTAGAAAACCACACAAGCCTGAAAAAACCGTCGTATGAAATCAAATTTAAAGGTGAACATGATTAAACAATCAAACATGTAACTGTAACACGGTTGCACAAGGTGGTAACGAGGGTTGTAAAGCCGAACATCACCGGCCAAGATTAACAGATTTATGAGATATTTTTTTTTAATTGTTCAAAAAATGACCTTTTAATGTTATCACAAATTGGATAACAAATATTGAGTACGTTTTCTAGTTTATGATTTCTAGCTCATGTTTGCATCAAAATGGCTCGCCTATATTTAATTACAATGATTTATTATCCTCTTTGTATTCTTTATCCTGTAGTTCAGGGCTTCCCAAGTAAAGAACAATTTAAACTGAATCCAATAAAGCCAAAGTAACTGTATTACGAATTATGTCATCACAAATTTTTAAACCTAACATTGCTCTCGCAACTCCGTAAGGCCCAAAGTCTATTCCAAATGGCTTGCAGGATTTTAGCATTGCGTGCTGCTCTTTTTTATTTAGAAATGATTTCCAATTCGTTTTAAATCTAATAGCATTTTGATATGGCATATTAGCTAAAAATGTTATTATCAGGGCTAAACTAAACGAAAGTATGGTGACCATTGGACCTAACGAATATGCTATAATGTTTACCGCATTATACATTTTGATGGTAATGTATGCTCCACAAGAGGCTATTAAAATTCCAATGAATACAAAAACCTGACCAAGTTGACTGTACAATAAATTACCAATTATACATAAAATTTGGGATTTTTGATATCTTTTGATACACTTTAAAAATTGCCTCCTTGCCGTTGTTTGACAAGTCATTTTCACAAATGCGGGACCCATTGTATTTGTGTAAGTGGGTAGAAATTCAAGAAATATTATGGCTATCATAATTGCATATAGAATATATATTGTGATATAACCAGCCAATAATCCAACGTAAGTCGCATCAATTAGTTTCGTTGAAAAACTTGTTCCCAACAAAACTTGTATTGGTAAGCACGGAAACAAAAACGAAAGAAATCCTGAAGCTGGTCCTATCCCGAGAAAGAATAGCGTTAAACCATGGATGAAGATAATTTTAACTGACTGGTTCCCAAAAATTGGAATGTGTGGATGTTTTGTAGAGGCAATTTTAGATTGAAAACTTTTAAGTCTGCAAATTTGATTAATTACGCAAATAATGTTATTGGTTTCCTGATGAAATAATAAACGAACTTGGAAAAATAGAAGATAGCAGCTAGTATATATACCATACATTATTGCTTCCCCGACGTTGTACACAGTATGAAATTTCCAATTTAGGCTAAGCCAAATTAATCGTAACAGTAAACAGGGAAACAAAATTGCAATCACAAAATTTGAAAAGTATCGAAACCTTTTGTAGAATGGTTTGTTATAAAGAGGACTATTTATAAGTTGTTGGTTCCCCAAATCATAGAAGAAAGGAGCTGGAACTATTTTTTGGAGAATAGAAGAAACTTCAAATATCCCTGATGCAAGTGACATTTTAAAATTCTGATTAGTTAAAAAATATAACACGAAAAAATGTACGAAATTTCAATTGGTAGACAAATATTCACATGCAGTTTTAATTTATAAACTAACAATAAAATTCATCAAAAACCACTGGAAAATTCAAAGCACTCATATATCTTGCTAAATCCATTTTTTCCCACTAAGCAATAATACATGATCTATATGAACTTTTTAGCACAAAAAAATAATTTCATGTTTCACAATTTATATTAGGGCTAATGCAATATTCAGATTTTAACTAAAAAGGTTAAGTCCTAAGTCCAATAAAATATTTAGTGACTCCATGCTGCACACTAGTTTGCTAAGCTTTTTATTATAATTGTACAAAAAAATTATTGACCAATACTACATAAAAATATCCTTTGAATATTAGAAAACAAATTTTATTATCATTTCTACGAACATGTAAGAGTTTAAAAATTGTTAGTGCCTCGTGACGATTCTTGTGCAACTGTGGAAAATTATCACGCTAAAAACATGTGATACATTAATCCAGACTTGGTATATATAAGGTAGACTGAAATCAAATTTAAGTTTTGCAATTTATTTTTGACTTATATTATTTGGTATGCTGTGTCTTATTTTTCCACGGGTGGATGGTTACGTTTATATTTAAATGTAAAAAATACCTTTTGTAATAACTCATCCGAAATCTTACGTGACGTTACAACTATCAAGGGAAACCTAAAAATATTAGAAGCCAAAATGTAAAAAAAAATTCCACCGTACAACTTCTTTTATATTCTATTATTTCCTATTTTCAGCCATGTTATATATAATTTCAAACATGAGGTACGTTTGATGGCTTTCTAAAATTAAAATTTTGAAAGCGTTATTTTTCTACCAAGTGGATTAAAGTACATTAATAAATAATGCATCAGAAGCGGTCGTAAGTTAGACCTAGCCTTAAAACAGTTTACAAGAACAACTGTTTCAAAAAATTTATCAGGTTTTAAGTGGAAAATATAAATTTGCAACATTCAGAAAAAATCTTAAAAACTGAGAGTATAAGATAAATCTGCAATATAAATACAAATCTTAAGATAATTTGCCCGAATCGTCAACCAGTATTAATAAACTAACCTATAACTTGGAACAAATTTGCTCAATGTACATTACTTAAGCAGCGGTCGAAGTTCATTTCTTGCGTCAAAACTAGCCCAACCGTATTATATAATGCCAGGTACACATCGATTGACACCTAGTCCTTTTTACAACAAACCAATACAAAAGCTATCTAGAAATATTCTGTTATGCTTAATACTACTCTTGCATCCACCATTCTTGCTATTGCGTATTATCTGGTTGTTTTATAACTGGAAAACTTACACATAATATAAATTGTAAGAAAATATAGTCGACGGCATGACCATGTGTATCATTCTTGTCTATATACCACCCAGCCGCCAATTTACTTCATACCCACAGCACACTAAACATTTATATTCTCAATAATTTTTTTTAACTTGCCCCTAAGATCTCTAAAAATGAAGTTGCTAACAAGTTGTACGTTTCCTTACCAGTTTTAGGCAAGCGCTCAATTGAAGATGTTTTCATTTACGGGTTTTCTAAGTGTTTCGCTATTCTTGCATCGGGTTACTTTTTAACTGTTTTTACCATATTTGCGTTATTTTTGTAAGTACATTCGTAGTGAATTTTTTTGAAGCGTGTCTTATCACAAGTGCTGTAGCAAACAAAGCATTTACAGTACTGCCAGTAGTTTTAATTGCAATGATATTTCTACAAAATATTACTCGATTTACAAAAACATTGCATTTAAACCTGAACAAGTCTGCGTCTGAAACTTTTTCGTTTATGTTATTTAACATATGCATTGCATATGTTATGCATATGCAAAAAGTTCGAAACAGTCAAATCCTCTTTCATCTTTGAAGCGTTACCTATGCATCTTTTTTGGTTGCAAAAATATTTATGAGTACTTTGCTAGAATCTTGTAGTGCTTTATTAACTATTAGAATGTATGGCAAAATTTACATGCTAATGTATATACAGTTCCCATTATTTCTTATTTCTTATTTATTTATTGATGATTTCAGTTGCAAATGCAATAGTGCTGAGTTATCTGGCCGATATTCCATATCAGCATTCCAAAGAGTTTAGAACACAATGGATTTCTCGGTTAAAAAGGAATGAAGATAAGAAGAGGTTAAAAGCTTGTAAGCCTACTGGGTTTTACTTAGGACATTATGGATTAACCATTGCAAACACTTGGGTTACGTATTAGTGACGACTATATACATAACACTGTAACTAATATTTCTGTGGGCGACACGATACTCAAGCCAAGCAACAATGATGACGGAAGCGCTCTGGAGTCAAGCATGCCAATGGGGCCTAGCGAGCAGTTGCAATAATTTTATATTTTGCTAGTTATATTGTTATGATAAGATAAATAGGCATACAAAGTTGCATCTTGTGATGCGACACCGAACAGGTAGTTTGATAAGGTTGTTTGGGTGAGGGATACCAATGCTGTAGCACGGGCGCCTGCATCTTCAACGTCGGCAAGGAAAATAGTTGTTATTACAAGTGCTTTTAAATTGTAAGAAATATTGTGAATTTGAGATCGGCAAGCAAGCTTGTTGTGCGGGTGATGAAACTTAAATGTTAGGTTCGGTTAGCACGGAGTACGTCGGATGCAGTATCTTTGGGATAGAAGAGATAGCAAGTTAAAATTATAGAATTTGATGAATGGTGACTTGTGGATAAAATGGTGTAAACTGCATTTGTAATTGTAGTTAGTTAAAAGGATGACTTCTCGTGAAATAATTATATGAAAAAATAGTTGAATTTGAAGTCTTGAATTTTGAACATTTGATTTGATACCTTGAAAAGCATAGAGGCTTTTTTACAATTTTACTTGGCGTGCTTTAAATTAATTTATTATTGTAATAGTGTGTACTTTAGGCAGAAATAACTGCAAGTAATGTTTTGTTTTGAATACAAGTATTTAAACTTAAAATAAGTTATGTTAAATTATAACTAAAAAAAGCAATTTCAAAATTTTGAACGAAGATATAAACTCATTTTTTAAAATCTTGTAATAAAATATTATTCGAGAAGTTTTTACGTTTTTGTTTTTGTGAAGCAATCTGTACCACAACTCAATTTACACTATTTTTGGTCACCTAATAATCTTACTTTGCTTTAGAGCTTTTCCACTTGTACTACCGTATCGCTCATTGCAAATATTATTTGGCTTGAACCATAACCATTTTCTATAATTTATCCTGCCAACTATTGTGTACGTTGTTTTTAATTGTTCACGTTTTTACAAGAAAGCCAGGTGAAAACAAATTAATATTAAATGATTTGATGATCTATGGTTGTTTCAAAAGATTTTACAATGGAAAGGCTAGATATCGGAATTCACCTTCAGCATAATTAACTAAACCAGAATCGTATGAAACGGGATGCTAAAGGGATTACAGTATAGTTTAATAAAAAAGCAATTAACAAAGATATTTTGAATTGATTAAAGTACATTTATTGAGACTGGTGAACGTAAAACCAGACTCGACAAGATTCAACTAATAATTAAATAAGAAATAGATACGTAAACTATAAACAAACTCGTAAATGGAAGATTTTTACAATATAATGGTATTGTAATGAATTACGTATATTTAGAATTAAATAAGATAGTTTAATGATAAACTTTAATGATTAGGTATACTCTCTACTTTAAAGGCCATCAATTACATTTGTTGAAATAAAACGCTTTCAGAAAAGACCTAACCTTATTAAAATTTACAGTTAGAAAAGCTAAGGCTTTACCAAAGATTGGCTTTCGGGGTACACCCCTAAACCGGGTTGGTAAAGTTGATGGAGGGATCAGCGCACCGGATATGGGAGTCCGCTTTGCTTCACTCTCATGTTAGTCAATTAATGCTTATAACTAGAAGAGAGCAGTTCGTTTTAAACTATAATTCATCTTGAATGAAAGTGGTGGACTGCTGGTGACAGTAAAGAGATGAAAAGAGGCCGTGGCGGTAATTGCAGGTGATGGGACGCGATGAAGGTGATCCTACTTGCAGTTAAAATTAACTGATGGGTTGAGCCTGGCTGATATGACCGATCTAGGGAACAGAGGTGTCTGGAACAAAAGTGAAAATTCACTGGGAGAAAATGAGGGCTGGGGGAGGTGGTGGACCTCAAGACACACCGATGGACAAAACTCGTACCAACAAAAAGAGCACCAACTCTCGACGGGGAGACGGTAACAACGTATGCAGCTGTTGCAACCGACTTTGGTTTTCTGAGGACAAGATTTTCACAAGCCTATGCAAGCCAAGATAGGTTAAATACGCCAGGGATACGAAAGAAATACGCAAGGATACGCTTGATAAATAAGTGCTTCCACTTCAAGTATAACAACCAAACTGCCGCAAAAGCCTAGAATACTTTTGGGAGAAGATGCTTTGGAGCCCACTTTTGGGATGGCATGGGGAACACATCTTTTATAGAGAGCTCAGACTCGCCTCCGTTGAGCCATGATCCTTATTGATAAATTCAATGCATCTTATGCTCTCCTCTTGCTCACGCAAAGGACTATTCAATCTTGATGTGGTTTAGAATCCATTGAATTTTCAATGCTGGTGAATTTCCCTCTTACTCCTTCCACCCACACATTCATCATGAAATAAATCTTTTACCGAACTCACATTGATATCATCCCTGTTGGGCTGAGTATATAGTATCTCTACAGATGGCATAGCAATTACCAAAACTCTTAAACTTTAATTATGAAGATTTTACAAATATACACAAGGCGGCGACAACGCTTCAATTTTGCTCTCTCAAGATGTAGGAGTTGGAAAAACTAAAGAATATCATAATTTTTGCACCTTTGTGGTAGTTTTGCCCCGATTCGTTATTCTTGTCGCAATACGTCCAATATTTGAATAAAAAAGTTGTTTGGAAAGACAAAAAATTCCGTTAATTAAATAGAGCATTAGACAAAAAATCACGCTTACACTAGCCGCATACAAAGTACAGCCAGTCATACAAACAATTGTACCAAGACCTTACGCCATTGACTTAGCCGTTTCCATCCAAGCAGACTCAACACATCGACTTTATTCGTATTTTTTTCCACTTTTACCACTAACTGGGAAACATTCTATCATTAAATTTCTCATTTCCGGCTTATCAACTATATTTACTATTATGGGATTGGGTATAATGACAATACCCTTTTATATGAACCAATGCAATTCGTAGCTAATGCATCGACTCTAGTTGTGAAAATATTTACTTGTTTTGTATGTATTCCACGGTCACTTTTCGTTGGAGTATCAGCACTATTTGCCATAATTTTAATTATTGTCTTTTTGGAAGGAATTGTTCGCTATTCGTTTACAATACACAATAAAATACTTTTGTGTTTTTTATTATCAGATTTTGATTGAAGTCTGCAAAGTTCATTGTCAGGGTGGTGAATCAAATGCATGGAAAGTTTTCAAGATCTAAGAATACCGATCATACCAAATATACAAACAATAATGAAGGTATAAGCATAAACGTTGTATGCCTTAAACATATATTAAAGCTAATACGTTTTTAAGAATTAAATTTGGCCGACTAGGTTTGCCCTGAAATTGGTAAAAGTTAGTAAAAATCCAAATATTTGTCGCCAAACTTTTATTGAACAATTATTAACTTAAATAGTAATGTAAAATGTTCTTTTAACACGTCATAAAAAAAATAAAGTAGTTTGATTTTTTTGCACAAAAAATAATATTTTGAGTCAGCTATTTTATTTAAATCGAAAACTTTTAATTTATGGAATAAAATTTATTATTTATAGAAGAAAAATTCAGCATATGCTGTTTTGAAATTTTTAAATCACTTATAATGACCAATGTTGAAATTACGACTAATTAACCATATACTTTCGTTTCATAATGCATTCTCTCAGATTCGTCCCAGCAAACTACTCTAAATATACTCTATACCTACGGTATATCTATCGTTTATCCAACAAAATATGTGTATATGAAGTTTTCAATGGAGAAATGTTACACAGATTTATACGTAACTAATTTTGAAACTTTGTTTATTTGACTCGAGTCAAAAGTAAAATTTGAACTGTCAGGTCCACAGCAACATTAATACATCTCAAAGGCGTTTGTTCCTCTAGAAAGTTGTTGTCACCAAATTTGATTCTTAACATTGTGCAAGATTTCCAAAATCTGTGAGCCCACTTCTTGTCGATGTTCTTCTTAAATCGTAATTTCATAAGCTTAACACTTCCAATCGATGTTTTAGACTCTGTGTGAACTGCTACCATGCCACCAAGAATAACTAAAAGGTAACTTGCGCAGTCAAATACAAATATTCCAAGAGGAATCATTACAAATATATTTTCATCTTTCTGGCTAAGTCTGTCTGCTCTTACCAACAGTGACAAGCTTGTGGAAAACGCCAGAGTAGCTGTAGCTATGGTTGCAGCCACATATTGTTTTTGTATTTCATTTGCTAAATGACTATGTAGCATAAGTTGTCTGTACTTTATTGAGTCATGGTACCAATCAGTTGTATTTTTTAACCGTTGCCAAAAGAGTTGAATATTTTCCTTCAATATTAACATGGAAGTCATATTAATTGCTGTACACACATAAATCCCGGCAGCAGTACCATAGTACAATATAACTAAATTTGCTAGTAAAACTACACCTCTAATGAAATATGTTTTCATCATTTGAAACATGGAAAGATTCAAGTCTCTAAAACATTCGTCAAGTAAAAAGTAACCAACTATTGATGGCTTGCACGGATCTAACAAATGAAAGCTTAGAACAAAACATGGGGCTACTACCATTACATTGGCCATAATAATCGGAATTAAAATAAGTATGATACGCTCATTCAAAGAACGAGACTTGCAAATCCTCTGCCAATATTTGGCCCTAAACTGAAGTATACTATTCAGATAATAAGACCATTCGGAATGCTTCTGTTGCAATAATAAAAGACTGAAGCTACTTATTACATGCAACACTATTCCCAATGCGCCAAGAACTTTGTCAAAAGTTTTATTATGTTCGAACTTTTTATTAGTTTCTAATGGTTTTACTAGCTGGCATATTTGTAGACATGCAAATATAGTGCAAATTACACTTCGTAGTCCTAAAGTTGTCAATTTGGTCCTAGTAATCGCTATAAACGCAAGACTGTCTTTGGAATTCAAAACTGAATTTTCTTTGACACTAAATGGTAGACAGTTAAATTTTTGTATAAAATTTGTGTTCACTTTGAGGAGATTTATTATGTCAAAATACTGGTGAGCCTTTATGTTTGTCGTAGTGGAACTCCACCATGAAATTATTGACAGAAAGTTTTGGGATAAGAAAAGATAACTTGATCCTAGCATTTTTAAATTTGGTAGCATCACTCTCTCTTAAACAATAATTCAAAATCAAATCTTACCAGAAAATCAAGAGAGGATTAGGATTTTTAAAAATATATTTTGATATTCGAGAAACAAGTTGTGGGAACAAAATTTTGATACTGTATTTGGAAAAAGTAATTGAAGTTAGGAAAGGATTGCAAATTTACAAGAAGCTATACAGTAAAGGAAGTATTTTGAAGAAGTCGTATTCATACCTGGTTGTATAAAAAGGAACTAATGCAGAAGTTAAAGATGTATGGCAATGTGTTTGGTAACAACACTCATCAAGTTACACATTTGTTTATAAAATACATGTATAATCTATAATTTGCGCTGAAATATTTGTTTCGAAAACAAAGTATTTAATTATTTCAGCTTTTTGAAACCCAGCTTTAACGCCAAGGAAAACAATTACAAATTTAGATTTGAAACCGGAATGGATTAAATTTTCAATTAACTAAGACAACATGTTTTTCCAAATAAAGTTTGAAACAGCCTTTTTGATGTTTTATAAATATGCGGAAGAGTATGACACAAATACGTGAAGCAAACAAGTTTAATGTGGCTCAGAATCAGTCATAGTACTTTTGGCAATAGAGAATATTTAAAAATTAGGAAAAACAACTTGCTTTTCTAAACATTTTGGATGAAAATAAAGCAATTTCAAATAAAATGATAAACATGTTTTTGGTCGGAAATCAAAAACAATTCATTTGTATCTCACCTCTAAATAAACTTTTTGTTAGGTTTTAAGTCCAACTAGAAAAAATTACTTATAAATATAAAATGTAGTGTAAAATAACTTGACTGTTAATGATTTTCATTTCTGTTACTAAAATCAACAGCAGAAAAAAATTAAACAGAGAATAAAATTGTTGAAAATTCAAAAGAGAAAAGGCTTTGATGCACAAAAACTGAATAAATACAGTAAAACAGATCACAATAAAATCTCATTGCAAAAATTAAACTTCCGTGTTTTTTTAGAGGACCAGCCAGTCCAGCCACAAAAAAATTACCTGACTTCTACCGGAAGCTTTTTATGCAAAATCATCCCAAAATTTTTGCTTAACCATTTATACATTTGAAAAAACGGACATTCATTTTGTACAAAACACATAAATAAAATCATTTGGGCATTAACATGATACCTACAGAATGAACGGTCAAAACAAATCAGCAAAATATTTATTCTGTTAAAGTAAATTTCATTTTATTTCTTTTTCTTATTGATTAATTATTAACTATGTTATGGGGCATTTATTTTCATTCATTTTGAAAGTGGTTGAAAACTATTACAATTTGAAAATTAAATCAGAATTTTGGAGCTGGTACACTCTATATATAAGAAAGAAAACTCTTAAGAAAATATTGAAATTGTTTTTGATGACGTCACTTGTCAAACTTGTACGTTTGGTAACTAAAAGCAGTATTATGAAGAAGATGTCATTGCGAAACATTCAATTGAATCAGAACTTAAAACCTTTTAAGGCAGTTGGTTATTAGGCCAAACCCTTGATGAGAAATTGAGGTCGATTCGAAACGTTGGGTCAATAAAATATTTGATTAAACGCTCGTTGTATTTCCAAAATATAATTTACACATA
>JAQIWN010001075.1:0-23456 GCA_034699025.1 Entomobrya cf. arborea Gr-Col-00668
CATATGACAAGCTTAACCTTTTTCTCTGCATTCAGCTTACTAATCTTTTTATAAAATGTACGTTCTTTTGTTCTCAGCATTTAATCCTTTTTTATCGGTCTATAGAAGGGTCGCTATCTACCAGACAATCCATCCGCGAATCCCCAATTTTCATCCTGATCCCAAAGTCCCCATTTTTCCACTTCCATTGGGTCATCTCGAGAGTCGTTGGTAAAGCGGTGAAGCAATGATGTTGGGATCATGTTGAAAGTACAACCTGTGTGGATAGATGGGTAAGTATCAAAGAAAAATTGATATTTTTTGTGTGGAGGCACTTGGATTCTTGTATGCAATGCAGTTAATCAAATTCAAGTACGTGTGACAATTTTACTTCTCGTGCTGCCCTACTGTAAATAAGTTGAGACAGTAACAACGCTGTTGATTTCGGAAACATTTTTATTTTGTTTTGAATGATATGAGATTACGACGAACACGTACATTTGCCAAAATCTGTTTCAATCGGACGAAATAGTTCAGAGCAGTCTCGAGGTTCCCCTTTCCATAGACAAAGCTCTATCATTTCTGAGCACACTTGAGATGACTAAAAGCAAATAAAGAGAAAATATTATGTACTTAACGCTTAGTGGATAATTTACAAAATTAGCATATCATTTTTTTCTGTTTTGCTTCTTGAGCTGAGTACAAAAACACATAAAAACGCGCATTATTTTTTGCAAATAAAGGAAAATGGGAATTTTACGTCTCGTAAGAACTGTTCCACAGAACCATCCAAGGCGTACTCTAGTTCCTTTGTTAAATCCAAAAGTTCTTGCTCCACTGCACCCACGTTCGAAGAATACTTGAAGCTTTTGCTGAAGCTTTTTGATGTTGAACAGACGTGATCAAGAAAGTACAGATTAGACAAAGCGGAGAGTGCAGATGAGTTTGCCAAATCCACATGTCGTGCCTTGCTATTAATATTAATTAATATTCTCAGACATCATCAAATAGTACTAAATAATGATAATGCATCCCTCTATAATCTTATAGTGTTCAAAATTCCATTGATACATAATATGTTGAATATAATCTAAAGATATACACGAAATCTTTACACACTTACTATATGTAGTCATCTGCCTTCGACTTGGTTACTTTGTTCATGTTGCCTGTTTTGACAAAATACATGCTGTTATTTTATAAACATGATTTCAGCCAGCTACTGATGGCTAAGTGGGATTTATGCAGGAAGTTAAAATTCGTATGACGTACATATGGTCACAGCAGGGAATGGAATCTGGTCTATAGTTGTTTCAACGGCTTCAAAAAGGTTTCAAAAGGTCATTACCAACAACATACTAATTAACAATGCATTTGTGCTTGTAAAAAAGCTTTCAGTTTTAGACTTTAAAATACATATTCATTTTAAGTTTCTTTCAAATTTCAAACTTTGTCACAAAATAATTGCTTTTTTTGGTTGTGATTATTTACTCCAAATTAACGACCTTGCAAATCAAAAACCCAAAATTGGCCTAAAAAGAAAGCTTTTGTGCAAAGAAAAGAAATGCCTTTAAGAAATGAAGCCATAAAACAGGAAAAGACAGGAAATTTATAAATGATCAAACGAAAATGAAAAGAGCACTTGCTTCAAACTTTTGCATAAGATTCTGTGAAAATATTCGGTTTAAAATGTAAGACTGAAAGCTCTACATAATATGCATTGGCAATTGTATAGTTTTATTTCATACGTTGGAACGAAACAATGATGGGATTTTGCTGGTACTTTCTCCAAGCGTCACTAATAAGATACACTGCGGCTGACATCCCGATCAGAAACGCGAAGAGCCAGAATAGCCTGAAAGTTTAGTTAGAAAAGCCTTTTGAAGAAACAATCGATCAATTAATTTTTGAATAAAAATAAATTGAGAATTTCGGTAAAACACTTTGTAGACTTTTTAGACTTTGTAAAAAAAGCTTTCCATAAAATTGTATATAAACCATACCACACGCAGACAGCGGTAGCAAGTTCTGGAGACATTTTACCTCAAAGTGGCACTAACTTTGCAGTTTAGTTGCTAACATTCTTTGATTTAACTTTTCGTTCTGTCGTAAAACTATTTTTCACACTAATCCTATTTTGTTACGTTTTTTAAAATTACCTTTCCGTAATGTGCCTCTGTGGTTGCGAAATATATTTTAAGCCATGAAGGCTGGTGGCTGGTGTCTCTGCAAAAGTCTAATGGTAAACTTTCCTTTGGAGGCTCCCACCAACAAAACTTAGCTCTGCAGCAACAGCTTTGGCGTTGTTCACTTGTACTACGCACCACGTCCATTTGGGAGAAAGCAAGAAGACACTTAAAGTGACAAGTTTCGTTAAGATATTTTCACTAATACTGAATGCAGAGGATTATGTTTGTACTGTGATAATTTTATAAACTCCAGATGGATGTCTTCTGTTTGGCAACTATCTCAAAAAACAAAGAAATTCGTAGAGAAGTATGCAGTTATTGTCGTGATGAAGTCTAGATTAAACTTTTAAAATTTCGCAATTATTTGTTATAATTATATCTGATGGGTTCCATTGATTTTACATGTTCCAATTATACCACTTGCACTTAAGTAAGTCATAGCATGAAAATGATTATGAAAGACTATGGTGGCTAGACAAGTATGTAATTAGAACACATGATGTAGCCCTGATTTTTCAACCATGTGCACATTTTTGCATGCAATGAATAAATGTATTGAAACGTGTAATGAATCCGGACAATTTTTTATGCATATACGTTCACATAACTTGTGACATTTTGTAAAATACGAACATTCAAAAATGCATGAATTATTAAATTAATTTTCAAGGATTTTACTGTTCGATGAATCTGTGTACACTGTAGTTTTTACATTTAGTTCTTTACACAATTTGCTACATGAAAATAGCATGGGACTAAAGGTTCACATGAAGCAGAAATTTATGTCATGCCATGCAAATGTGAATTTTGTCCTTTTAAATATTTAATCAGTCGAAATCCCAGTCCGGTTCGCAAGTTCCCATTACATTCAGGTAAGACCCGGGGCTACATTCTAATGAAGATACGTCTCCCAGAAATCGTCCGGCCACACCAAGAACTGGCCCACAGTTTGGATAAAACTCTAAGGGCCAGCGAAAAGCCACTATGTGCTCTTC
This sequence comes from Entomobrya cf. arborea Gr-Col-00668, assembly GCA_034699025.1. Lineage (NCBI taxonomy): Eukaryota > Metazoa > Arthropoda > Collembola > Entomobryomorpha > Entomobryidae > Entomobrya > Entomobrya cf. arborea Gr-Col-00668. The sequence goes on from JAQIWN010001075.1 coordinate 3,164, forward strand.
GTTTTTGCAGTATTGCTTACTGGCTTGATTAAGCCTCACGCAAGGACCATTTCCTCTCAAAGGCACGTATTCCGGTGGCGTATCTCTTGCAGCTAATGGAGGCGCTCCAAATGTAGAGCTCCGTCCAGAATTGTAGCACTTATTCGTTGTGCAAATTGCTGTTTTATTTTCTTTTGTCATTTCCAGCCATTCTTCCTTTCCACAATATCCCTGTTGAGTATAGCATAAAATATTTTATTGCTTGGATTAAAATGTCTCTAGTTTAGAGTTTACCTAAACCTTTACCTAAGGTTTACCTAAACCGTGGACAACTAACAAATTCAAGAGGTAGCCAGGAACTAGGTTAGGTACCCATAAGTCAGATTGCATGAAGATTCATTTTGTATGATCGTTTTAATGCAATTAAATATACATTAATATTACAACGGTTCTAATGTGTATTTTTGTAACCTGCTGATACATGAAATAGCATCTATTTGTTTGTGGATGGTAGATTAATGGTATTTGACGCGAATGGTCGCAGTCACAGTGGCCATAAAGTACATTCCCAGAGTGGCTGTAGAAAATCATATTTTTCCCACAGTGGGATTGTTTTCCAACTTGAGAGCATACTTTCGCATCCAGGTCAAAGCGATATTCCCTTGATATTGAGGAGGAGTTTATGTTTGAACAAAGTTTCGATCTGTAAATAAAAAAAATCATGTTCCATCATTCGTTCTATTACTGTATAAAACTTAAATGTAGAAGTTTGAATAACAATAAAAAATGTTATACAAAATGAAAGTGTATGTGATCACAGTACATCGACTGATGTTTTACCTGATATAATCATCAGACAAGTAATTTTTCTTTTTTGATCCGTTTTGATCAAGGCCCGCCGTCGGACATTTATCAGATTCAGAATTTTCAATTACAATGCTGTCTGATTCAGTGTTATTTGCCACTGTTCTGTTAAATAATTTTGTTTCAGTTAAATTTAAAATGGCAAAAAAAGGATTCTCTGGTATGGTCGAATTTACAGATTTTGTAGCAAGCTCTCTAGAAGGCACAGTGGTTGTTTTCGATCTGGAAGGACCACTCATAAAATTTACTTTCACTGTGAAAGTACTATTCGCCGTGCTTACAGGAAACACGATTTGCTGCTGCTGATGAGGGTTTTGCTTTTTCAATATATTTGTATTCCGGGTCACTGTGTTGCTGTTGGTATTCTCTGGCGAAGAACTTCGGAATATGAACGAGGAAGCCACCTCTAAAAAGAGAATGAACACGACAAATTGGAAAGTATGTGATGCGTTCATGATGAATATAAAATGGGGCGGCTTGCGAAACTCTTTTTCATACCACTAATATACTTAGGAAATGTCTAGTGAGTAGATTGGCTGGACTAAAAGTTTGGAGTAGGAAGGAACGAGTAAAAGCGTGGGAGACGTATTTTAGTTGATGAAGATTGTGTAAAACTTCTAATAACAAGAAAATTGATGTACTAGATGAAAGAGGTTCTTCGTACACAAAGTTTTTTTTTTCATTGGTAAATGTGCACAAATAAATTCATTGAGAATCTATTAACGTACTTCTTAAGTGATATGCGTCATCCTGTGGTATATAGATTCTAAAACTGACATCTTGTTTCTTCTTAAAAAATATGCATTGAGAAATGTTAGATTAAAAACATGACCAATGATTATTATTATTATTATAATCAACGATTTGAATAATTTTTTATTGTTATCTCAGGAAATGATGATAGAATGCATATGGCTAAGTGGAATGTTTTTTTGCTTTCACGGTCACCCCATATGCTCAGGGTTAAGTGAGTACGTAGTAAAATGAGTTGAAGTATGTCATAGTCATGATATTAAAAACTTGCAAAAAGTCTAAAAGTATCTTAATCTGCTACATGTTACGTCGCAGAATTGTGTAGTTTGGAAAGTTTTATTAGTGGAAATAGATATTGCTAAAGTTTATTATTACAACCATTTTTTCAACTTTTAGTCATACATGATACATATACAAACATTTATTCATGTATTTTATATTTATTTCAAGCCCTACTTTATGATGATATGTACATACAACACGTGAAATAATTAGTCGAGATCTATGATGATATAATGTATATCTATTTATATACTTCATACAAAATAACATTCTATGTAAATCCTGCATTATAAACTGTATTTAAATAGCTGACTTGTTTGGATTTCACTACAAACTGTATTTAAAAAGTTTACAAAAACTACAAACTATATTTTAGTAAAAATAAGTCATTAGTTTTTTTTTTAAAGTGAGCAGTGCAGTAATAGAAATGGTTAAAATAGGCGAACTTTCATTTTCTTTATTCCTTTTATATCATTCCAATATTTTTATCCCAAAGTCCAATGGCTTTGTTAATCTTACCCTGAGTTTTTATTAACAACAAACCTTAGTTTGTAACGGTATTTTGTATATTTTTGTAATTTGGTACTTGGAAAGATTCCACTGCTTTGTAAAGGCCAAGTCTTGTAAAGAGTCCTGACAGGTCTGTGTTCACTTCACTGTATTAAAATACAAATAATATTCAGTCAGTCAGTTTTAAAATACATAAAGATTTAACTTAATAAAAAAATCACTAGCAATACAATTTTTAATTAATTGGTTAGGCTAATTGACTACTAACACTATGAAGAAGGGCGAAAAGTGACCTTATTATTGACTGCTCTGCATTTTCCTAAGCGGTCCCTTTTCGTTCCCGGTCTACATCTAAAACCAGTGGGGTTCAAATCACGATCCGAAAATTCAGACGAACAGGTAGGTTTCCCAGAAGATAGGCTAATTATGATGATTTCAAAAGGACTGGCACAGCTTGAGTTAGGTTCCCCTAACCTCACGCATTGATCATTAAATAGGATAACAGGATTTTCTATATTTTCCTTCTCGTTTTCGCCTTGCAAAGCTTCACATTTATTTGGAACACAAACTGGCTCACCACTTGAATTACTAAAAATTAGCCACTCTCCAGATTTGCAATATGCCTGTAATTACAATAAGAAAACAGTTATCTTTACTATGTATAAAAAATCCAAACGCTCCTGAGTTCATAGTACACACATTAACCACGCAACTTCCTACAATGCCCCAATGCCCTTCCGATTTCGCATTAACTAACTACTCCATTCATTTAAGGATTTTTTTCCTCCCATAAATAGTATAATGTTTGTAACACTATATAATCTACATAGCACATAATTCCAGTAATTTACATCCTCTACCTCAATGTTATTGACAAGATTATTTGATAAGGTTCATCAACAAAAAAACCGAAATTGACTCACCTGTTGATAACTTTTAAAACATCGACCACTTGCCAAATCATAGACCCAAGCTGTGCTTGTAGGGCTGTCTTTATCACAGTCACATTCTCCGTAGCGTTTATCCACTGCGAAAAACTTCATTAAAGGCGGACATGGTCCCTGTTTCTTTGACGGATGACATGAGTCAGTCTGGTTGTGATACCAAGTACCATTTGGGCATAACTTAAGAACTGGCATTGCATCCTCATCTCTAAATTGAACAACACATGTACACGTTTTTTTATAATTTCTTTAACGATTGGATCGTGATTTAATTACTGAAGTACACTTAATTTTTATTTACTCACTTGTCCTCTGGAAACATAATGGACGATGACCTCAAACTCTTTGCCTCAATACTTCCAATTATTAAAAATAACACCACAACACTACAATTTAAGTTTAAAACTTTAAAATTGCGTGCAGGTTTTGAATTCAATGTGAAATACATTTTAATTGTTCTGAAAACGCTATACTCAGCAGTGTAAAAGTATCTTCCTTGAAATCTTGAAATACTTTCAATTTTTACATGCTTTAGAAAGCTACAATTAACTCTAACTTGGTATGAGGTATATTAAGTCTATGTGCTATTGATAAAGCTATCAATTTAACTTTCTTTACTTTAAAACAGAAATGTTTAAATGTGCAAATGACTAGCAGACTGCTGAGGGAAAATCATATATACTACTAGATTTGCTACAGCACTGTCACGCACGATGTGATGTTTTTAATAAATGACAATTTTATCGTGTGTTGAATTTCCCTTTTAAAATAGATTAAATTTGTAAAATTTCATGGATATTCCTTAACAAACAACAACTCTTATTGGTATACTGAAACGAATTCCTTTTGCAAAAGATCATACATTTATGTAGCCAATATGTTATTAGTAAGTAACTAAAGGTAGATGTGTTTTGTAAATCGTATATAAAAAAACCGGAATGCAAAATCTACTCAGCTTATGCATCATTCTATCATTTCAAAAATTATATAAGACACTTGACTAGATAATATACTAGTTGAATACGATGCATTTGTTATTTGTGATGAAGTTTTGAACGTTCTAACATTGCTGAACAGAGGAAATTTACAAGAATAGCGTAAATAAAGTTGATATACGATAGTTTGTTGAGTTCCTGCATTAGTGTATTCAGTATAGCATAATATTTGCCTGAAGATTGACAATAATATTATGCTAATTCATACGGAGTAACGTATCAATTGTAGTTTCACCGTTTATACAATGTATTTCTTGGTAATAATTTGAATTCATCTTGTGGAGTGGCTATAAGAGCGGGTTAACAGTAGGGACACGTACTTCATCAATGAAAACGTGGTTATATTTACAAATGTTTCGGTCCTCGTACAATCATAGATATGTTATGCATGATTCATAAACATGTACCATTGTTATTGAAATAAGAAATCAAGTTTTGTAAGTAATTAGGCTTTTCCAAGTAAGATGAAAACTTGCCGAGGCGAGGATGCTTTATAATTGCTTCACGTGTGATTTTTTGTACTGCAAACTTGCTCACTTTGACTCTTCGACCAAAAAATATTTTGCATGTCTATAGTCTACACAACGCTTTGTAAATATGTATAGTATTTTTCATATGCTATATTCACCCGGCGTCGGCTAAGCATCATATACCCCCATATGTTTTATGTATGGTAGTATATGATGCTTAGCACGACGCCGGGTGAATATAGCATATGAAAAATATAATATATCTGTAGAATACCCTTTGTAGTCGACTAAGCTGAAGGTGTCTACCATCATTATTGCCTTATTTTGGTTTTAAAAAATCAAATAAAAAATACCATTTTGTGTTTTTTAATCGTAGTAGTAAGAAAAATATTTATGTAGACAGAGAATCTTCATATTTTTACTAGAAACAACATAACAGTAGCGTAGTTTTAACCACAAACAGGCAGTTTTGAGATTCAGTGGATCGCTTTGGCTAAAAATGAGTCAACTCCAGATTCATCTTAGCTCATGATCATGCAAGTGATTAATGTAGTGACTGCAACGAATGAGTAAACATCATATTTATTTGAGGTACATAGTACGCAAGTATGAATCAACTTTAGGAAATAATGATCTTACTTTTACAAAAATATCATTTACTTACAGCTTAATCGCGTTCCATAAAATATCAAATGAAGATTGACTAGTTTTTACGTGACAATTTTAGTTTGCATTTTTAATTTTATACTTTTTACAAGTTCATTTTAAAGGAACTGGTTGGGTTTGTAGACAAAAAAATGTGTGACAATTTCCATTTTCATGGGCTTCCAACGGTGTCGTGATGTCGGTTCCAGTTATCGTATCAAGCGAATGTTGAACTTTGGTCCAGAACACCACATGAAAGACAGTTACTCAAAATCAAAAACTAGTACCTACATTACTATTACTATGTAGAAAATGAAACGAAATAACAGAATTATTGTATTCCTAAAATCTTTCTGTATAATTTATTAACATTTAAATGGATATGGCATATGGAATGACAGTATTCAACACGTAATAAAGTCAAGATTTAAAGGCGCATTTGTGGTTACGAATGATGTCATTGAACAAATCGAACCAAGAAAATCTTTTAGCTAGAAACAGTACTTCAATCTTATCAGACACATGAAACACTTCATCAAAGTTTTGTATGAAACAAATTAATTTAATGCTGTTGCTGTAAAGACATGGAAGTAATGGTGTAACTTTCCGCATCATCCAGCTACAGCGATTCCCGGTGCTCCAGGATCACTTAAAGGAACTGTCCAGCTTCCATCGTAGCTGTTTGAAGGACCAAAGTATGTTACATATGCTTGCAAAGCGATAAGAACACATAATATTGGTGCAACAACGCTAAGTAACAATTTGACCATTAGAGGATGTGTGGTATTGGTAATGTAGGCAGCTGAAGGCCACGGGGTCAAAAACTCAGCTACTCCGTGGGCTAACGGACTGTCTGGACCAAACTTGTCATGCTTTTTCTCCGGAGCAAACGCTTGCATCTTATAATTCGATGATGAAGATTTTTGTTTGATTAGTTGCTGTTGTTTCTCATTTTTACCTTTACTTTGATAAGTTTGGTAGGATGAGGATCTAGCTTCAAGGCCAACAATTGTGGCCGTAATTAGGAAAATGGCAAATTCGTAAGAACTTTTGGCCATGACTTAAACGAAAGTTCGTTTAATAAATGTACAAACAGTACACGTTTTTCTAATCAACTGGGATTTATGGTAGTTCACTGCATTAATAGCTAAAACGGGCACTTCTTTATTCAATAGTTTTATGCTCTTTTTGCACCGGTTCCAAATAGTCTAGAGCTTGAGTCTAATATTTGGGAATAGGTCGTTGCAATAAGTATTGTGCTGTTATTTCGATACATTTGAGGTAGTTTAGGGAAAACTTAAATGCTTACTGGCACACGCATTGAATCACAAAAAGAAAGTGTTTGTTCACTGGTAATGCATAATGGCCGGTAGTGCCGGTGTCTCTAGAGTCACTTACTAATTACAAAATTATACAGGAAAAGTATATTTAGTTTCCCGTTAGACGGTGAGTGCAAAGCACACACGCGTTCATTAACTTTTTATTTATGAAGTAAGACCCAAGGATTTTGTGAATCAATTAGTGTATGAATACCTATAAATAAATGAAAAAGCGTATCTTTTGAAAAAGTAGGACGAAATGATGATTGCTTATGCATGTTTACCTTTTAACATTAAATGTTTAAACAAAAATAAAAACAGTATATGGTCATAATCTAATTAATTACTTATCATTATTGTACATAAAAATACCTACGGTACACAAAAAAAGTTTTGTAAAATACTATGTGTTTTTGAACCATATAGTAAGTATTTGGGAGATTTTTAATAGTCAATTTCGATAAGATTGTCGTATAAAATGTTGTGGGACTTTATAATTTGGTTTGGACTAAAAGCATTCCGATGTAGCACTCTATTAGACATTGACATTGATGTTTTCCCGATTTGCTCTAATAATAGGTTTCCATTTCTACCCAGCCACCAGGAGGATATCTTCGAAGGAGGTATCGACGGACTTCATCGTAAACCCAAATGTAGAATGAGAAAGCGATAGGGAGGAACCACCATAGGATGCTGAAATTATAGTTTTTTTCATAATTAATTTTTCTTTCATAGTTAATTTTTCTTTCATTCCATAATTCAAAAAATAGATGTGTATTTACTCCAAAGGCCGGGTCTTGAATGCAATGTTCATCCATGGAACGTATGTAAAAAATATTGCCAACAAAGTTTCGAAAACCAAGCCAAAATTCAGTGTCCAGTTTCTTAAAAACACAATTATAAACCACGTTACATAAAAATGCATTCACGAAAGTTTGACAAAGCCTTTAAAGAAACGAACATACCCCATTCCCTGCTGAAAAATTGAATTTCTTCTGGTTTTACTGATGATGAGATCAGCCCACTGTACAACCACAATTGAGACAAAGAATGCAGTGTGAGTGGTCCACTCGAGATCCTTTCTACTTGAAAAAGTCTATAGAGATTGAAAGGTGATAAATAAGTAAGCTCATTTAATTTAAGTTGTTTTACTAAATAAAATGGGAATTTGCTTACCCATTCCTGGCCATATGAATCGGTTAAATCATTAATTCCATCTGCATCCCATTCACTTCGAATCTGTCCTAAATCAGGCATGAAATATCCATTTTGACACAAAATGACCAAATAGCTGAAAAATCCTGCACATGCTTGAATCATCCCTATTTGACCGTAAGCCAACGAAATGAGTCTGTCGAGAAAAAAAAGCAATATATTTTTGGATCAGGCAAGGCAGCACAAAATTCGATAAAATAAGGATATTTAATGATGAATCAATTTCACCTGTAGTTAACTAAGTAATCTTTTTTGGTCCTTGGTTTTCGTTTCATGATATCAGATTCCGCTTTCTCGTAAGCCAGGGAGATGGCTGGAAGCTGTTGGAAATAGGCATTTTATTACACCATTCATGTAGAATGCAAACGTCTATTAGATTACACTAGTACCATGTCTGTTCCAAGATCGATCAGTAAAATTGTGACAGTTCCCAATGGGAGAGGAATTCCGAAGCACATATAACACAAGAAAGGTGAAATCTCTGGAATGTTGGAAGTAAGGGTGTACACAATAGACTTCTTAAGATTGTCAAAAATCAATCTTCCTTCTTCAACTCCTGTTACAATAGAGGCAAAGTTATCGTCCAAAAGAATCATGTCTGCTGCCTGTTTAGAAACATCAGACCCTGCGATGCCCATTGCAACTCCTGGGGGAAATGGAAAAAAATGTATTAATTAAAATTCTCTGGACTGTTTCTCCAGAATTCTGTTTTAATTTTGGAAATACATCTCCACATACCAATATCTGCTTTCTTCAACGCAGGCGAGTCATTGACACCATCTCCTGTTACGGCAACTACAGCTCCATTACGTTGGCATCCCTCCACTATGATGAGCTTTTGTTGAGGAGAAGTCCTAGCAAAAACGATTTCGGAATGGTTGTTTAGAATTTCGTCAAGGTCCGCAGCGCTGAGGTCTTTAAGTTCCCCTCCATGTACAACAGCCGCATTTGCCAAACGTGGGTCAACTTTCTCAACTGGCATGCCCAGGCGTGCAGCTACATCATCGATAGTTTCATTGTCTAGATAAAGAAGAAAAGTAACCAATCAATCATAGATTAAACGTTTAAATCAAGTAAGGAGTTTTTATTTTAATGGACGCTCATACCTGGAGAAATTATTCCAACACTACGAGCAATCGCTTTGGCAGTGATGGGATGATCACCGGTAACCATTATAACTTTAATTCCTGCTGATCTACACTTGCATACAGCGTCAGGGACAGCAGCTCTAGGAGGGTCAATCATAGAAAGTAATCCCGTAAATCTCAACCCCTTTAAGGGGAAATTCACATTTTCAGTGTCAAACTTAAATCCCTTGGGGAACTTGCCACCGTCCAACCAGAGATCAGCAAATCCTATGAAAATTTAGCTTTGCGCATTACAAATCTGTAATTTTATCTTAAATAGCTATGATCATGACCTTCATTTAGTACCTAAAACTCGCTCGCCTAAACCACCAAGATCCATGTACGCCTTTTCAAATGCCGCTTTTGAGCCTCCATCTAAAGCTTTCTCACTACCACCCACAAAAATCGTAGTGCAGCGTTCAATGATACGTTCGGGTGCACCCTGTGTGGAGGAAATGAATATAATTTGATGTCATATTTTTATGAAGAATAATATCTTAATGTTTTGTTAGTTTTGTTTAATCACACACCTTCATTACTAGTAAATACCGGCTATCACCTTCTATCTCATGGATTGATACTTGATATTTGTTTGACGAATTGAATGGAATTTCAACAATTTTAGGATTTTTAGCTCTGTAAGCAGTTATATTTCCCATTTGACTTTCCACCATCTTTAAAAGTGCTGCTTCTGATGCGTCACCATTAATTTCTTTCTTCATGATAGGAACATCGTCCTGACCTCCTTTAAAAACAGCCCGATTACACAAAGCGGCCACTCTGACCAATGCCTAGACACGCATGAACTTGGATGTTGAAAATTTGTCCAAAGACAGAATGATGTAAATGTAATTGTTAAGCAATTTTCAATACCTTATATCCCTCGCCTCCGCTCTCAACTTTGGTTCCAGATTGATCCTCTGTTGTGTCTGTTTCTACAGTCTTCATATCAAACCACATATGTGCAACAGTCATTCTGTTTTGTGTCAAAGTTCCAGTTTTATCTGAGCAAATGGTCGATGTTGATCCGAGTGTCTCCACTGCTTCCAAATTCTTCACAAGACAATTTTTCTTTGCCATTCGTTTCGCAGTAAGCGTCAATGCCACCTAATCCAAAAGATAATTTTTAAAAGTTTTTATTAGCAATGAATATTGTTTCCAATACATCATATCAAAAAGCAATAAAAAAAACTTGCAGTGACAGTCGCAAGTAGCCCCTCTGGAACGTTAGCTACAATGATTCCAATAAGAAATACTACAGCATCCACAATTTCGTATTCCAAAGCAATGGCCACGAAGAAGAATGTGACTCCAAGGAAAACTGCTACTGCTGTGATCATGTGAATAAATCGTTCAATTTCTCTGGCAATAGGAGTTGCTCCAGTTTCCAGTCCAGAAGCAAGTCCAGCGATACGGCCCATTACTGTGTTGTCGCCAATTTTTACCACGATTCCTTTTGCAGTCCCTTCAATCGCATTCGTTGAGAAAAAAGCAATATTCTTAGTTTCCAGTGGGTTATCATGGGTGCACTCAGCACTTCGTGTTTGGGGCTCAGATTCTCCAGTCAAGGAGGAATTGTCAACCTATAAACCACATTATGCCTATGTACATATTTCATTCTACAAAAATTTATTCGGTAGACCTCCAAAATATTTATTTACCTTTAGGCCCATGGCCTCTATAATTCGTAGATCGGCTGGAATACGATCACCAAATTTTACTAAAACAATGTCTCCAAGGGTCAGTTCTTCTGCCTTGACTGTGATTGTTTCACCACCTCGGACCACGGTAGCGTATTGTGGAACCAGGTTCTTGAAGGAATCCATAATTTTTGAGCTTTTAGCTTCTTGAAAGTAGGAAAAGATGCCAGTGAGGATGACCACACCGATAAGTACCCCACCAAGATATAACTGGAAAACATAGAAGTCGGTTTTAAAGCAGGCCTTTTAATATGAACAATAATTAAGTACGAAAGAATTTTTCAGAACAGTACATTATCCGCTGATGCATCTTCCTCGTTGCCTATTCTATCAACAATATATGCTGCAAAACAAAGAATTCCTCCAAACCACAGTAAACCAGCAAATCCACCGAATAACTGCTTCAGAAACTTGATCCATTCTGGTGTTGTCTTCGGTGGTGTCAGGGCATTTTTTCCATACTTGGCCAATCCAGCTTTTGCCAATTCATCGGTCAAGCCCTTCAGACGAAAAGATTATGACTGATGCGTTGGCACTTTAATGGTTAGTTAGCTTACTTTAAAATTTCATTTACCTTGTCCGGGTCACTCTGATATCTTGCACATACTACTTTAACGTCTAATTTGTGGTCGTCTAATTCTAATTCTTTTTTAAGATCTTCCAATTTATTCTTCTTAGTACTGACGCCGCTTGGCTTCGCCTCAGCCGGCTTTGACATAGTTGATTTCTAATTTATTTGCTCTCAGTATCCAGTTTGTGTGAATAGGACGATTTATCTGCCAATAAACAAAGGAATTATGCAATTCCCTTTGTTAAGTAATACTTTTACTATTTATAGTAGACTTTGCATTTGCATGCGGGCGTAAGTGGGCTATTTGATTTTTTATGATTTATCAGAGTTTGGAGGTGAATAACTGAACAATCAAAAATTAACCATAAAATTTTCTTATGCACTATGATATATGAGCCAGGCATGTCTATAGCAACTCTACATGTGCTTGGATTAGAAGCTGTGCGCCAAAGGGGAAAAGTTTGGATCATTATTCTAAAAAGAAAAGACCCTTCTTCGAAAATTTCGAATCTAAATCTTCTGGTCTGGTCTATGCATCATGAAATCAAATTTATTCTTTGGAAATACTATTGGTTGTGAGTGAGGTAGAAAATATCTTTGTCATTTTCAAGAATGATGGCTTAACGGTTACCAGGATTATTAGTGCTTTCACTTGACTAAGATGATGCGTCCATGGTCCGAATCTGAATGATAGCTAACATTTAGGTTGATAGACATTTATGCATTGAATAAGCCTCTTGTAAAATGTTAGCTACTCACCAATCTACTAAAGACCGCATTACTATTCTTTTTTTTCCAAAGACCAAATCTATTGCATGCTCTCCCTTTCAGTAGCTTGAAAACTCTTCTTCTACAATATAATAGACTTTTCCTCCCCAGCTAATTACAAGTCGAATACTCCCATTCATTCCAACTTTTATCTCAATTCACTCATGTACTCTTAGTCAATTTATCACTTAATTATTTTATTTATTTGAAATGCAAATACTGGATAGTAAAAGTATGCATACGTATAAATCATCGTAATCGAAAGAAACAAAAAGCTGAAAATAAAGGTTGTCAGTCTTTATTAATGAAAGACACATCAATCCAGTCCACGCGAAAAAACTTGACATTACACACAGCATAAATGTACATTTTTAAATGCATTAACGCATATACATATAAAACAGTCATATTAACATTTTTATAAAATCATTGATTTATCATGTAAATTTATACATGTAGTTTTCAATTAACGCCTTCAGATCTTGAACAACATGCTCAGGCATCACAACATCAAAAGTTTTCCTGATCGCATTACATCTCTCTGACATTCGAATTCCTTCAGCACTTAAGATATATTTCAAAATAAACAAATTAAGATTAGAATCTCCCATCATTTTCTTTTTGTTTTCGAATTTTTGTAAACTGGCAAGTTTGACTGATTCTGCGTAAATCATTGGCGCGGAATACGGGCAAATGTACTTTGTAATTAAAGTATTGAGAGCCATTTCATAAATATCTTCCAATAAAAAACGATCGGCCAAAGAGAAAAGTTCAAAAATTGTCGGGAGTTCACATTCATTTTGTTGTAATACGAGTCCAGAGTTGTTACTTAAATTATTATTAAGCACATAAATTTGATTTATCAGCAAACAAACCGCATTTCTCGATATGTTTGGTAAATGTACCTTTTGTTCACCAGCTTCAACGAAATGTCCATTAAACATGGCCAAAAATACGGGAGACGCGTACACTAAAAGGTCTTTGTTAACGTACAAAACACTGTCATCATCCAGAACAAGTTGTACAGTTGTTTCATCTTGAACATAATCATTAGTATCGTCTTTAGAAAATATTCTTACAACACCAGCTTCAAGCAGTATTTGTGGGGGTACATTAAACAGTAATGGAAGGTCCCTACCTAAGCCATAGGCTTTCCATTTTACACCCAAAGCTCTGCATATGGAACACAAGGCTAATGCACAATCTTCGAAACGATAAAATGAACTTTCATCTGAATTTAAAAGCATATCTAAAATTTTAGTCCAACTTTTTGCTTTCATTTCAAACTTTCTCAATGTGGATGGATGTTTCTCATATAACAAAGGTATATTCAAAACCATTTGGTCCATTTTGTCGTCAGTAATGGAAGAATTATTAACTAGAAGTGTGCGCATTATAAATCCTTCGCGCCAACCCGCAGTGTCGTTTTCTAAACCTACCATTCTAGTAAGAAGATTAGTACAATACCGTTGCACAATTCCTACTTGCTCGTCCATGTCTGAATTGTTACTTGTAGTGATTGGCTCTTCCAAGCGATTTAAAATTGGAATTATACCAGAAACGATTATTCCAGGGAAAATGTTGTATATAGAACTCATCTGCAGTAATATTTTGTAAGATACCTCAAAACTTCTTCTGCTCAAGTCACGAAACTCGTCATCTGTCTGAGTTGTCTGATACTCTGCGCGTTGCGGCATCACTGAAATTTTACCCCTGACAATGATTCCCACTAGTATTGGCGTTATTTGTAGAATAGACTCTGGAAACGGATTAATATACGTGCATTTGTACAAAATATTTAAAACAGCGACAATTTTTTTCACACTGGCTTTTAAAACATCTAATGACTTTGAGCACTTGATTCCTTTCGGAACTCCAGTATCCGAGAAAGAAGAAGATGAGGATCCGTCCTCTAATTTGAGCTTTTTCAGGGCAGGTCCTTGTTCGTCAGAATCTCCTTCGCAGTCAGAGAAAGCTAGTGATTGAATATTCAACCCCTGTTTTTCCAGACTTACATCACTCTCGGGAGAATCACATCTATATCGTTTCCCAGCAAGAGAATCGGAAGAATTACTAGGACTAAAGCAGCCTTCATCTTCACTGACTGATGAATAACCAAGATTTGTTCTCAAATAAATAGGACTGCTGCTTTCACTGGACCATGAATGTGCTGGACTACTACAGGGACTAAGAGAGTCGTCTTCTTTCTTTCTTTGGAGTTCAAGGTTAATGCTGTCTTCCGGCATCAAAGCTGCAAACTTCATATCCTCTTGGATCTAGTGACATTAAATACAATTTTAGTACGAAGTCAGGGGTTATGGAAAAGGATGTAATAAAAATCTGCCCAAATAAGTTGTTAACCTTCTGGTAACTTGGACTGCTACAACGATATACAGGAGCGAATGGGCAGGATTCGCAGGATCCTCCATTTTGGTGCACAGAGCATCTACCATCGTCTAAGGTTGATATTTTTTTCCTTAAACTATCATAATCACAGTATTCCATTTCCTCACGCAATATGTCGCACAAATGATTCACAAGTCCACAGTTAATTAGCTTCGATAACGAACCTTCGTACAAGTTTTCATAAACCCGGAGCAGCCAGTCATGAAACTCTTTAAAACGAGTTGACCTTACAATAGAGAAAACATACAATATTTTTGAACTACATCCCCATATTGCATATGGATATAATATTTAGAAACAAACATCATGTTATTTTTCACACAATACTTACTTTAGTATTTTAAGAGTTGACCCAATCAACGATGAGGTAGTAAGATGAGACTGATTAAACGACGAATACTTCGTAAGGGCTACCAGGAGTCTGATAAGATCTACATAAACGAGACATTTTGATACTGATAACTTCTTTGAAATTGCACAAACACTATAGGAAAAAAGTTTTTTTTTTTTGTAAATTACCGGGGTACGATGACTCTTCCAAGCTTTCCAGTTTGTTTAAAATTATATGAAATACTCTTAAACCTCCAAGACAGTCACTGATCTCCTTATTTGCACAAAGATTAATCAGACAGTTTATAACTGGAGTGTATAATTTCCCTTCGGGCTGAGAACTTTCAAATATTCTTAACAAATTGCGAATTTTGGAAACTTCTGGATTATAGATTAACTTTAAAACAAAAATAATGTACAACATGAAGACCAGGCCAACAATAGGAATAACATACAAATGTAAAGTGAAAAGTAAATGAACGTACGTTTTGAACAACTTCTGATGGAGCACCTCTAATTTTAATAGAGAGCAGAGTTAGGGCCCTAATAACATCAAGCATCAAATCCTCGTTGGATGACAACTTTGCTTCCCATGTCAAAACATTTATGACGGCAACAGGAGCGCCAAACCTTATCAAGTGATCCTTCCCACCCGGAGTGCATTTAGGATCGGAGGCCAAAATCCTTACAGCTCTTACACAGGAGCATATTAAGTGAACATTAACACTTTTATCGATAAACGAATCTTCTGTTTCAGTATCGTTATTTTTCAAAGGAATCTTTTCATCAGCTAGTTCCAAGATTTTGAGGATTGAAATAGCAACCCCTGTCTTCAAAACAGCCTCTCGGCACTGGGAATCGTTGGATAAATTTGCGGTACATTTTATAGCCCTGCTTAATAATTCTGCATTTTTAAAAATTATGTTGAAATCCTGGGTGAAATTAAAAATAAATTGTTGTAAGGAAGCCGTGAATCCATTTTTGACAGCCTAGGGCAAAACAAAAAGATAAAATACCAATATTTGTGCATACATTGAAAAAAATAAATAATATCAAAAACTTCTTTGTCTTATTTAAAATTTAAATACCTCAGCTCGCACAAGATAATCTAGTGCAAATGCATTGCTCAATACACTCAAGGAAACATTGCAAATATCCTTCACGCGAGCCAATCCCTGATTCTGATCACCAGATTGCTTTGAGACTGATCCAGGAACACTGATGCTGCCACACAACGTTTGGATTTGATCACAGGTAAATGTCCTTTTCAATGCCCCCATAATTCCCGTAAATGCACCTTCAGTCCGTAGTTCCGTCCATGGGGACTTGAATCGCCCAGAGCATGGACTTTTCTTGAGATTTAGTACGTGTCGTAAATACTTCTGGTATTTATCTCCTAATGGATCCGCTTTGGAATGTATGACAATTTTCTTAGCAATGGTGGCGTAGTCAGGCCCAGGCCCTTTACATTTTTCAGATTTTCCTCCAGCCATCCTGTGACATAAATATATTGATTGTCAAAGCTTTGAAACGTTGTAAATAATAGACATGACATAAACCATGATCTCCTGTCAAAAAGTAGCATAAAATTTAGACTACTTACTTTTATGCCTTTCTCCTATCCAACGAATAGATCTAATCTTTTGACGTGGATGTTGCCGTTTATTTAATGTTCCTTTCAAGAAACAAAACATGCAACAAATTATCGCACAACAAAACTATTTTACTACATTACTATCACGAACCACGTTCCCGTCATTGTCAGATTTTTTGGACCGATTTTATACGATAAGCCTTCTGACTTAAATGAAGGATTCGTTCCACATAAGAAGTCCAACTGATTAACAGGATGACATATGCAGTGACTTGATTTAATTGTGATAAAAATGGTGCAACAAAATATCATCTTGATTCATTCATGAATCATGAACATGAACATGATGATTAGACGAAATCTCTGATGAATGAAGATCAACTACTCTTCTTTTGTTTCAGCAGTTGGCAGTGCAGTGGCAGTTCTAAAACATCTTGCACAGAACACAGCTGAGAAGCGAAGCACCTGTGCAGCGCAATTGTTCGTACACTCTGGCTTGTAGATGTACACACACACACACAGTACACATGCATGAATGAATGTGTACATGATCAATGATAGAGAAGTTGTCAAAAAAACGTAGAAGAGTTTTTAGTGCTGGCCGCTGGGGAAGTTTAAATTAGAGCTAAGCGCAATGCATCAAAAACAAAAACCGTTTTCTATAATTTTTAATGGACCTTTTATATTGTACGCTATTTAACAAATTAATTCGTAATTGAAAAGTGAGATGTGTCTAATAGATTTTAGAATTTGTTCTCTAAATATTTTTATTTTATTTTCTGGCTAGCGATGCGAATGATGCGATTAAAACATAAATGACTATGAATGAGATGAGATACAGAAATTCTGTAAAAAAATGTAAAATGGATAATAATATGAAAATGGTGGTGTCAGATGTGGATGTATTTTCTGGACTTTATTTCATGATTCTCAAATGTCAGGTTTCATACAATAAAGTTTTTTTTTTCATATGAGGTGAGATGGTTTTGGTGTTATCAGTAGTATGCGTTATGCATGTGATTTCACAATTTATTTAGAAATGATCAATCACCAAAATCAAAATGTGCATTTTTTCTGCATTAAATACATTAGTTGTTCAACGAGTATAAAATCCAGGTTTCAAACCAACATTTGGCCTGTTGGTTTTAATTCTTCTTACTGTTGATTTCCTTCTTGATGGCATATATTTCTCAGCAGCCATGATGTTTTCGTTCTGACCACTAACCGTGTTTGGATGGCTAGAAAATTTGATCCATGATTTTTCTGGATTAGCAGCAGATTTCTTTTTGGACGCGCTGCCCGACACATCAAAGGTTGGAAATCCCCTTTCTCGGGGCAAATCGTCATTAAAAACAGAATTCGCGGATGGATGTTCGTCATTATGATTTTTATTATTTTTATGAGGAAGAATCTCAAATGAAAATGAGTTGGGATTTGACTTCTGATTTGAAGGTGTTCGGAAAATACTAGTTGTTTTGGACTTTGGTTTGGAAAACAAAGTAATAATACTTCCAGCAGTTGTGGTTTGTTGTGGACCTACTGGTGTTCCAGGATTTTTTGGTCTTTTCATAGTTGTAACAATACTTCTACTAAAAGAAGAAGCTGCTGATTGCTGGTCATGGTCATCTTCTTCAAGGAATTTTTCTACTTTGTCACGGTCGGATTTTAGGGCGTAAGCCCTGGTGACTAAAGGGGATTGATAAGTAGGCTGTCGGTCTTGCACCGGGTGGTCAGTGCTACTGGAATGCTCTTGTGGATGATGGGGACGCGGATGATGATAATCAAATGGATGTAGTTCCAAAAATGGCTGTGGCGAGCTTTGGGGTGTTTTAATGTCAGCGAAGTTACCAAATTCATGAGACTGTGAGTTGGAGAGTGGAGCTCCAATATTTGGTAAGCCAAAGCTGTTTGTTGTTGATCCACTGCCGAAGTTAAATTGTGGGGAAACAGTGAATGAGTCAGTTTGAAAGCTTGAAGGTGTTGATGGAGTAGTCGGGTTGTATACTTGGTCATGATAGTAGGAACTTGGGACGGTGCCGGATATCAGATTGAAGAGCTGCATTCCCTGTGATATCGAGTTATAAGTTGGAGGATGACCGTTTAAAGTTGTCACTGTCCCAATACCTTCAGATTTTGGAACACTTGGGAGAGGGAATTGGGGGAAGTTCCCCCCGAATAAGTTGTTGAATTCATATGATGGCGTCTGTCCATATTGCTGTTGCTGCTGCCCGTATCCTCCTCCTGGCTGCTGGGGTTTCGGGATACCAGCTTGAATAAAACTTGATGCAAGGTCGAGGGGCACGATTCCTGGGGTATATTGAGATATGCCTGTTGTACTGCTGGGATTTATATCGTATTGAGGTATGGTGGAAGTGGGGGACGCAGTTGGAAAGGATGGGGAGTAAAAATTACTCAGAGATGCTCCCATTGCGGAAGGGTTGCCAATTGCCCCAACAGTTGGATATTGTCCTAAAAGGTGATCAAAATAATTCTGAGTTTGATGGGCATTCAAGTCTTGATTTGAAGGAGGAAAGTCTAAATAATCATGCTCTGTATTAAATGTTCGTTTACGGAATTGAGAAGAATCCTGTTCCAATGGGAGAGTGGGAAGTGTACTGGGCGGAGAAATAATTTGATTTATACTGTTTGCGTAGTTGATCCCTAATTGAGATGCCATTCTGCTAGGAGAAACCTTCTTATCTGGTGATCCACTATTTTGCTTTATATTTATACGCTGAACGTTAGTCAAAATGGTTTTCAAGAAATCCTCAAAATTCGGAAGAAAAGAGGACGATGACAATAATCTCGGCTTATCTTCAAATTTGTCGATTTCTGGCGGATGATTTTCATAATTGTTTGAAGACGCTTGGCCAGTGTATTTGTTATCGTTGGATTCGTCCTCTTTTTCACTGGAATTATTCTCACTTTTATTCTTGCGTAATCGTAATTTCCATTCAATACTTGTTTTATTTTCCCCATCAAGTTGAATACCATTTTTTGCCCTATGTCTCGGTGCTGACGGTTTTCTCGCACTTTTGGAATTAAAGTTATTACTTTCAGTGGAATCGCCAATATCCTGTGTGTTTTTGTTGTTGATTAATTCCTCAGATTTTGATGTCTTTTCAGGAGGAGTGAAAGTCGCCTTCATATTCATCACTCTATCATTTTTTAGGATTTTCATCTTTTTCTCATTCCTTCCCATAGATTGATAAGGTGGCTCCCTATCCAAATACTCTTGATCATTAAAACCTTTCAAACTTTCAAAATCTTGATCTTCAATAATTATAGCAGTTGCAACTGGTTTTGGCTTTAAATTGAATTTATCTTCATCAAGATGAAAAAGTGCTGTATGCAAAACAGCTTGATGAAATGGTTCATTGTCTACAAAGTTCCTTCTATTGTTCTTTGGATAGTCAACACTTGCACTACTATTACTTTTGTCAATTATTTCCGGTGTCACATTAATTGTTAGTGATTCATTTGCTGTATCGGTCTTTGTTGTCGTATTATCCTTTGGCTTTTCATTTGCATCGACTTGATCGTCATCATCAATGGAATCCAGCTCTTTCTTCTCAGCATTGACATTTTCTACGTCTTCATCTTCGTATCTAGCAATTGCTTTGTTTGGGCCATAAATTGGAATCTCAACAGAGAACACAGAGTCACTAGGAGGCAATACTTTCCCTTGTTTAGGTAATTTTTCATATTCTTTGTTTCCTTTCAACGGTTCTTCTATTGTTTCAATCACTTCAACAATACCACTAAATTTCTCATCCCCATTGTTGTCGCTCATGCCATCTTGTACACTTTCCTTATCATCT
>JAQIWN010001076.1:0-23454 GCA_034699025.1 Entomobrya cf. arborea Gr-Col-00668
ATAATTCTTACAAAATAGTAGATTGCATAGTAAAATGGAAAACTTAATCATGTAACTAAAAAGTGAATTTTTGTCGTAATTTTTAAGAAAAGTCACCCATCGTAATATCTCGAATGAGACATGTTGCTGCTGTACTCGTACTCATATTCCTGCTGCTCTTGACTTACAACATGATATAAAATATCTAACCAATAAAACCGAACTTGATAAGCTTCATAGTTTATCTTAAAAAGAAATGTGCCAATTGAATGTATTCGGTGAGATGCGAGATGAGATTAATTAGCAGCATGCATGTGATTCGTACCTTAAATGAATACATACCTGTTATATTTAGACATTAGACTGAAGCGTGTAGAAATACTTCATGAAATATAAACTATAACAAGACGTTTTGTAGATTATATTAAAATACTTAAAAATACTCTGCTATAAAATTGAAGAATTTTAATCTTCACTGGAGAGCCGCAGCCGCCCTTTCCCCACTTGGGAGCATGAGCTTACATTATTTTTGTTTATGGATGAGCTTGTCCACGTTCTTAGATAGAAAATACTTAAGATAATGATAATTTATGATAGAAACCAGCCGCTGCCGCTGTGTGATAGTTTTAAACTTCAACCTGTGCCCTTTAAAAATAATTCTCAGGTTAATTTATTTTAATTCTTAAATTACTATTTCTTTGCATAAAAATGAATCATGCATTGGTTTCCAATGTCAAGTCTTTTTAAGCCAAGCGGGCTTAAAAAGTACAACTTCATAACATGTTGACATGCTACACTAAATCCAACATATTCACTTATGGATAACGAGCAAGCAGCCTAATGTGACTTGTTGACTAACGAGTGAAAGAAGCGGGTCAATTACGCAAACTTTGGAACGATCAAGTGTCAGCTCAATGTTGTTTGTCAGACTGGAATATACAAAGCCAGAATGTCCGAGAGGACTAAATGCATGGTCTTACGCTTAATTGATAATATAAATTGGGTGTTGATTTATTAGGACAACCATGAATTTAGGAATTTCAGTTAGTAGTTCAAAGAGCAAGTTTTCGAGATTTCCGGAGTTTGGAAAGACCGAGTTGACTTTCTCAGCCGTTTTGTCCATGGGAAAAAGGCATGCGCGTGCAATGCAAACCTAATTTGGCAAATAAAACAATGGATAATTGTTGGATGCAGCGCAATAAATCAACATTATTGGGTAATCAGTAAACTGCTTGTTGCAAATCACGTTGTTTGCAAATCTATATTTTATTATTTTATTTCGGTATACAGAGACCTGAGGAGAGGGTGAGAGAAGCAAAGTTTCATACAAATTTTATAACCTTTTCTCTATAAAAATGCATTGTAAATTTTGAAAGTTACATTAAAGTATACTGAATATTTTCTGACGCTTTGTACCAAGAATCGATGCATACGAAAATGAAATCAGTACAGTATTTGAACGGGGAAACCCTTATACTTTCAAAACTAAGTGGTAGGTCAGGTTTCGACGCAATAAGATTGAGAATTCAAACTGATTGCTTCATTATATTGAGTTTTTGTGATATAGAGAGGCTATTATGTGGTAATGTCCTCTTTTGAACAAATGATACAAGTATAGATAACACAAGACATAAATACAAAAAATGTTTAGCTTTAGCTTTAATTAAAAAGAAAAGCATCAGGTACCTCGTAGTATGCAGAAAAGGCAGTGAGTATTCAACTTTCAACAAAGCTATCAACAAAAAAATCATTTTTGTTTGGATCGGCTATCAACAATTATATATATCAACAATTTTTTTTGAAAAAAATTATATGCCACTTAACTGTGTTCCTGGAAATGATTTTGTTGTAGCGAAAAAAATTGGCAGCCCAGCAGACTAGCGTCATTGCAGCACTTTTTACATTGCATTTGTACGAACGACCCTGTAAATCAAAGCAATTTTTTCGCACTAATTCAAGTTCATACTACCTTTTATCCACCTGCAGGATTTAAGAAAAGAGGTTTAAATAATAATTATGAAGCATCAGTATTGCTTCATAATTTTGGTTCGAATTTGACTAAATGTCTGCCTGCGTGTCCGCTCTCTAAAGACTAAAGCCTAACATGCAGAAAAATTTGCCAGGATGCGAAAAGTAGTGGTTAAAATTTTATGAGTTAGGAAAATCTCTTTGGTAAAACTTCTGAACTTACGACTAATCAACATTTTGCATCTCGCAAATTCCGAATTCTAAAAACCAATAACTATATTACCATTCACAAAAATAAATTGACAAGCTAGCTGGAACTTAGTTGTCCCGTTTATTGGTCATTCTATTATAGAAAATTAATTTCATCATCATGAGTAGCAGAAAAGGTACCCCGATCGCAAAAATCACAGTACTTGGTTTATGAATATGCTCTTCTGTCACGGTGCTCCCATCACATCGTCAGTTAATTATTTCAAAGAAATGAGCTGCAATCCAAATAACATATCAATACAAATATCTCTGAGAACAATTCTGGTTTGATGTACAACAAAACAGCGTTAGGTAGATAATTCATCGTAGATTCAGCCAGATGCAATTCAAAGTTTAAGAAGTGTGAGAAAACGTCAGAGTAAAATGCATAAGCAGACATTCAGACGAGACATTTTGCACATTATCTGAATGAATCAGGTACCTATGTATATATAATTTCTATGTTATGTTACTCTGCTAGTTGTGTATAAAAAACACGAAGGTAGAAGTAGAATTAGTGACGTCAGATAAAACTGGATCTACAAAAATATATTGTCATATAATTCAGCATCATGATTTGCCGAACGGATAATAATTATAAGTTTAATGTACTAATGACATAGCCATAACCCTTGTCAAAAAAAATACAGACAATCAATTTTTATGTTTTCTATGACGTATGATGCTATTTTTATTTGTTTATACGGAATTAATTAGTGTAGATCACGATCAGTTGACGCTGATTTTATAGGTACCCACATGATACTCTTTTGTGAGGTAAACTATTGGGCTAGAATTCATGGTTAGGGAGCTGTTCTACTCAAAAACAAAACGAGAATGTGTTGATTAGAATACACAAGCAACAAGTTTTGAAAAGCTTTTTACTAAGAAATTGCTGAAAATGGGGGAATCCCTTTTCATTGTATTTTTTTTTGGCAAGCTCTTGCTTTTCATTCATTCTCGCTTTTAATGACGTCACAGAAGCAACCTCATATCAACATGCTATATTTTATTTGATCAAATCAGGTTGGTCGCTCCTTCCCAGTTGATCTGCCGTTTAACCAGTTCACAGTTTATTGATCACATGCTTAGTGTGAACTTAATTTTTAGCTTTAATATGGTTTGTATAATTATGTATGATATCGGACCGGACCATCAATGAAAAAAGAGCATCATTGTGAGTTTCCACCTATGTATCTATCTCGAATTTGCTCAAAAAGGTCCAAGTTCCTAGTCGAACAGCTTGGCTACTTAAGTTATCTTGAGTTATGTAACAAAACATTTTAGGCATCCGCCAAGGTCAAACGATTCAATAATTTATGCATAGGTATACATGCATATCTTGGTGTTACATCGTTACGTGTCACATGTTGTGTTGATAATGTACAAAATCTTAAATGATATCTCAAACTCGGTGTCCTCTGTCGCTTCCCTCATTTTCACAACTCAGCACATATGTAAATTTTATATTGTGTTACCGTTCGTGCAACCGTTCCCCCTTTATTGCATCGGTACTGTTTTGCACAGTAACTCCTTTATGCCAGCCAGTGCAGTGTCATCAAGGGTCACTTAATCATGTACCGCACATGTACATGCCTACTAACACCTTTTTAAAATGAGATTAGGGGTCACGTGGGGTTAAGCAGGGCACTGCTCACAGAATGAAAGAAAAGAATTATTCATATTTTTATCTGCTATGAATTTATAAATTATAATAACAATTTAAAAGCTGCTTCTACACGATTCTGGATGAAATGACCTTATGATATAACCAATGAGTTAAATTGGTCAGCATTAAAAGAAGGATTGTAATTTATCGTATTTATTCGTCTTGTAGTACATTTATTTCTATGAACGGTAAACTTAAAGGGATGAAATTCGACTTGCGATAAAAACTGCGGTATTTGGAACTCATAATTTGACACAAAATTTATAGTAAAATGATATAACAGCAATTGGTAATAATTATATATATATATATATATATATATGTATATATCAATTTGTATTGCGAAATAACTTAAATTTCAATGATTATCCTATCATTATTTATACAATCATTCAAATTAAAGCTAACGATTCCCCGACCATTAAAAACTAACACCCTACATTTACACACTTTTCGTGTTGATCATACACTAAAAATAAGTTGTGGAATTTGTCCTGCTGAAAATGATTCATTGCTTGGAAGTGAAGGGAAAGCAAAATTGACCTTTATACCATCATTGCACGCGGCGTTTACAATTGCTAGTGGTTTAGTTCCGTAGTATGCATCAATTTGATTGCCATAACCTCCTGTTCCACCAAACAAGCCAAGAGAACCGTAAGGAACACTACTGGTGTCTCTTGCGACCTTAGAAAACAGGAACACATTTGAAATTCCGAATGTCGACCCCGTTTTTCTGGCAAATGAAGTTTATTGTAAAAGTATTATACGAACATACCTTCAATGTAGCAAGAATAACATAATCTTCTTGACGCCGCACCTCCAAAGGTTGTTCAAAGATTATTTGAAACGGCATTCGAAAGTCATACGATCTGGTAGAACCTTCCAAGGTTTTTGTCCCCAACAATGACCCGAATACAGGATTTCCTGGTGGTACTGGAACAGTGCCTTCAGCCCCTTTAAACAAACTTGCAGACGCAACAAATTTGAGACCGTTTATTGTACTCGATACAGCATAAATCCCAACGCCATGAAGAAACACTCTCTGGTCGGTGCGGAACCTTAATAAGATACCATAATATAATCAGTTATTAACATCATTCACTTTCTATAATATTGCTTACTATTAATTAATTGTTATATTTTAGAACTTACTTGCATGATGAATTGTAAACATTTTCGCCGCTGAGAACATGAGGAGTATAGTGAATTACTTTACTGAGAACGTCTGAAAATCGAGTTAAATAATGGAGTTTAGGTCGATAAACTCGTCGTTCTGTGAAAAATGGAGTTTCCGGTCGCAATTGTCTAATACAAAATATTTTTCAGATGAGAGAATCTTCTTACATTCGTTTTTCTTTGTCTAACAGTTAGTATATTTTAGCACAGCTTACTTTTTGTCATTCGATATACACAAATTCATAAACACGCTAATTATTTCTTCCTTATTTAAAATTCCTTTGGGCACGACTTCTATCGAGAATTCCTCCCGTGTCATTGCAGGGAAGCGAATGAGATATAAAGCGTTTCCGATAACTTCCCGTTGATTTTCCGGTGAAACTTCACATTCTTGTCTTTGACATTCCGCTTCGGTCCAGCTAGAACAAATATAGAAGAAAATCATAGGTTGCTGAATAAATACAAGAAAAAGATTAATATATTAGCGAGCATTCGCAGGGCAGGGCGTGAGAACTTACCTCATAACAGCTTTAAAAAGTAGACATTCATTAATTCTTAAATTTTCTCGTTCCAATAACGTGCACAACGTTTCCCTGTCTATTTCAAGGAACTCCTCTGTCTGAATCACTTTGTCAATTTGACGATCCAAAAATCTCAAACAAACCAATGCCAAATCGGGCTCATCAAACGTTATTGCGTGGTTGTATATTAGAAACACGTTATCTGGGCTCATTTTATTGATGAGCAACCGGGCACATTTGTTAGCCAGATGGGGAACAATATAAATTTTGGCTGGTTTCAAGAGCATCATTGCGTCAGAGTCATCCATGCTGTCGTCGAATTCATCTGTGTATAGGTACTGCAATAAAATACAAAGTAAATTAATTTATTTTTAAACTACTCATCATTTTAACAGATAAAGTAATCTGTTAAAATATTTATCCTCACTTTCAGGAAGCTCAGAAATACTTCTGGTTCGATATCAGGGATTTTGATAACAGGCTCCTTGGTATTCATTGGCCCAAAAAATAGGTTTTCAAAATATGGTGAAGATGCGGAAAGAATTGTCTTATGTCCAAAAATGGGTGCCTCCATAGGACCAACCACAAACTTTATGTCACTTAGCCTCTCACTATTCACAAGGCACGTAGTCCTCTCTTTTATACTTGCTTTTGTCTCTTGCCAGCTATGCACAACTGCAGATGAAGCTGGAGTCGACGAACTGGAAGACTGCAGTAATTCTTTGTCGGCCCTTGTACTTGCAGGACCCAACCTTAAGGCACAGATTAATAATTTACTAATTACTACTTACAATCCATAACTAAACCTGACGTTACTCAAGTTTAAAAACAATCTTTTGCTTACTTTCTCCTTTTGGGACATGGAGGACTGCTGCTAGTAGCCGCTGTGGAGGAATTAGCGGTGACATTGGGTGGTGAAATTGATGGAAATATTGATTTCTCCACAGGTTTACTTGGACTTGCTTTATTTGCACTGATGGTACTGGAAGTACTTTGAATAGGATTTGGGATTGGTGGAATTGGGGGATTGATAACAGCTATAATACTGCTACTACTTGAACCTGGACTGTTCGAAGAAGGCGTGGAACCTGAATTACCACTTTTACTCCCACTCCCTCCAGTAGTACTTGGTGTGGCTTTGCTTCCACCACTGGAAGGCGGAGACCCATCCCCTTTTTTATCCATGATCTTTATCCACAACAGCTCTGCTTTATACTATCCTGTCTCATGTAGCATTAATTCTTGTTCTATTGAAGTTAAAAAGAAAAAGACAAACATATTTGTAAAAACTCCCGTTAATTTTCAAATATTATCGCTATAATCAAATGAAATTTTTATCTAGTTTTAAATTGTTGCTTTAGACCAGCCTCAAATAAAAAAGACATAATTCTTTCATTGTGGTTTTCAAAGAAGAAGGAAATGCCAAAAAACTGCTCACTCTGCCAAAGTAAGTCACAAACTTAACACGCACCAACCACAATACTCATTTTTACATTTACAACCAGTTAACTTTTCCAAATAAATCAAATCACACATTAAATTTGGATATTAGATTAAACACGTTTACAAACTAAATAGATGTGCATTATGTTCGTCTTCACTAAAATATAACACCAGATGTTTGGTTGTTGGTGGTAGTCAACTAATCAAACTTAACTTATACTATACCAAGTTTAACTTAAAGCTCGCCAAAAATTATAAGGATTATATAAACAAGACTGATGTTGTTTTATGATTGACATTTGATACAAATATAACGGATCTTACTCTCACTGAACAGCAAGAAGTCTATAATTGATAACAGGATGCATTGAAAAAATGAATATCACACTTTTGTATACAAACAAATTATAAAAAAGGCCTATAAAAATACGCAGCAGCCAAGCATGCTAGTATGGTAGAATAACAAAAAAAACATGACGTAAATCAGTGACTGGTCTCAGTGGTCTGGTTCTGGTTGTTGTAAAGTTGTACTAGTAGTAAGTGAAGCTGTGAAAAACGCTATGGATCATATGGGAAGGGGAACTGGTTCTATAATTATGTGTTTGTTGTATTGTATCACAAAAATCATCTGTTTTACATGCTTCTATATGCCAAGCAATGGCAATGCCCTTTAAATAGCATACGCTGAACGCTGAATTGATGAGTAGTACACACAAAAATCTATACTACGCTTAAACGCTGCTTCGCTTGCCAACTAGCCAATAATATATTAAAGCCAAAAACATTGTAAAAATTCATTATAATTTACACTTACACACTGATCATGGACCTAACGCGTCTTCATTTTTCATTTGCCTTGCTACCTTGTCTGTAAAAACTTGTTTCAGGATTTAAAAATTACAGAGCAGCTCATTCTATTCTGTTGAGAGTCAACGCTCAGGGGCAATTATCTAATTAATGAATTCGGTTTACGTATAATCAAAATGAATGCCTTCTTGTTATCCGCCCACCCTAGGCCTACCCTCTGTCTGCAGCCTATGATTTTTAATTCAACTAAACTAATGATTGCATTTTTCTCGTTTTTTTTACAAATTGAACGACTTTCTATGATTGATTTGCTCGGAAATTTTTAATTGTTGCAGGAAATTAAATTGTGCTTTCTGCGTTGCCGTTAAATCATGGCCACAAAAATCTAAAAATAAAAAAACAATATTTTCAGTATTTTTAGATAGCTTCTATCAAATTTTTGGACATAGATTAGAATAGGAGAGGTATGAACAGAAGCGAATGAAATCATGATCGTATCAACATCAACAAAAAAAGCATGCATGTAAACACAATCGACGCAAATATGCAATTTTAATTCTGGATAGTGTAAAGTAATCTTACAAAAATCATTCCATAAATCGATACTTGATCCAACAATACAAGACAATAATATTATTTCGACAAATATAATGTGCTACGCTAATGCGAATGTTTTGCTTATTTTTATAATTATTGATTATTAAGAAATTGTAATAATTCATAAATTATATAACATACAAAATATGTACACACAAAATTAATTCTTTCATGTACGATATACATTAAAAATATAAAAAACAGCTTAAATTAGGATTCCATGTTAGACTCACGCATAAATTTGGTAAACTGGGTAAATTCAAGTAAGATATAAAATGTATTTTCACTATTCAAAGGTTTAAAAAATAATGAATACAGTGGTAATTTTTCACAATGCAAATATGAGTTCCGGGATCTGAGCGGAAGTAAACCGGCCCACACTTCCGTCTACTGATGAGCCAAGAAATGTAAAATTAATGACCAAGTCTTGAGAATACACGACAGCGCTCTTATTTCGTTCACAGGTTCCAACGTAGGTTTGCAGTGGCTGAGCCGGGAAACTGTGGCTGTTGACCTGTAAATGGATACGTAAGAATATCGATAAGTTGTTAAATACACATAATATACAAGAAAGAAACATTGCATGGTAATTTAATGAATCTTCTTACCGACACAACAACACAAACAGTGTAAGTCTTTCCAGGACTGACAGCAATTTCTGAGTCGAACATAACTGGATAATACTGCCTTCGACCGATACCATTAACTGAAGCAGCAGATTCATCAGGTTCAAGGGAGCCTATTCGAGTGAACTGCTTACGACCTTCACAATTTGATGTTGATTTGTCGTACAAGTACAAAGCGCCACTGAAGTCTCTTTTATTACCATGATAGACAACTTGCCCACAGCGAATGCTGAATATATTCACTCCTTTTAGGAAAATATGGCGATCCACTTTGAAGCTGCAATTTTCAAGTAATATAAAATTAAGACATTTTTAAGTTGTGTATAGTTAGCATACATGTGACATCGATATTTCTTACTTTATACGGTAATTGTAAATTTCTCCACTGCGATAGTTTAGACTATGTTCCACCGGTTCGCCACTGAACCTGCTTACAATACAAAGATGTGGTGCGAATGTTCTTTTTAGTGTGGGGAACAACAGGGATGGTGACGGTGGTGAAAGTCTGTGGAAAGTGAAAGTGATGTTCTCATCATTAAGGACGCCAACAACCAATAAATATGGATATCATACTTTTTTTCATGGAGCAAAAAGTACACACAAAGATTAACTTACGCATTACTATGAGATGACTTGCACATGTAGACAAAAACGGAACATGCTTCTTCTGGACTGAGAATGTTAGTTGTTTCAAAAACAGAAGCAAATTCTTCTTTCCTCATGGTCGGGAATCGAATCAGTTTTAAGCAGTCACCTAACGCTAATCGCAAATTATCGAAACTTGGCTCAATGGAATTCCTTTGACATTCAGCACTTGCCCACCTGAAATTAATGAAAAAGTTAAATATGTTAATTTCTCTCGTTCCTCCTAATTACTCTCATCAGAATTCCTACGCAAGCTTCGATCATTAACTTACCGTAACACTGCCTGAAATAATGCTTCTTCGTTTATGTTTAATCCATCACGTTTCAAAAACTCAATTAATATTGGTTTTCCGAGATTAGCAAAATCCTCAGATCTCACAATAGATTCACTATTCCTGTGTGTAAAATCATTGTGTCATTATTTATGTAATACGCTTGATTGTATTATATTGCATAATCGATTCGGTTCAGTTCATTTTTTCCATATTGCGAACTAACCTGTCAATGTAACGTTCGCATGCTCCCTCAAGTTTCCTCAGCTCATAAAATTGGGCGTGATGCAAAATATGAAATATATTTTCCGGTTTGAGTTCAGTCATTAATATATCAGAACATTTGTCGACTAAATGAGGAACAATATATTTTTTCGCAGGACGAAGTAGATTTAGTAGTTGGTTGTCATCAAGGGATTTCTCCAATTCATCAGTGTACAAGTACTATATTTTTATCAATTAAAAGAAATTGGGAATATTTTGAGACAGTTCATTCTTCTTTAGATATGAAATAGCTGCTTATAATAGCCTAAAATAGTTCAGTACCTTCAAAAAAGTGAGGAACGTATCAACCTCCATGTCAGGAAGCTCAATAACATCCACCGCCCCCTGGCCCACAGCACCATAAAACTGTGCTTCAAAAACAGGAGATCCCAACGCTAGAAGCGTTTTATGACCGTAAATTTCAATCTTTGATTCCCCAACCAAAAATTTGACATCGCTCATCCTCGAATTATTTAGCAAATAGCTTGCTCGTGTTTTCAAAGCAGGCCTAGTTTCCTGCCAGCCAAGTTCATCTATTCTAGCCAGTACATTGTTAATGTTTCCTCCTCCAGCAGAACTGGAGGTACTGGGACCGGGGGTTCTTGGTGACTGTAGTGGTGCAGGTAAAGGTGGTGGTGATATTAAGCTACTTGCAGAAGTTCCAGGTGCAGGAAGTTGTGCAGGCGCAGATGGTCCGGGAAGCTGGTCATTCTCAGACGGACCAACAACCAAGTCAGGAGCAACAACAAGTTGCGCTGCATTATTAATCAGTGGAATTGGACTGAACTGCACTGTTGCAAGGTGGAAGGGCGTAGTTCGAGGGCCGCCATCCAACTGCACCTGAAGTTCCCCATCATCAGAAAATTCTTCGTCGTCACCGGAAGTTGAGGCATCATTTACTCGGCAGTTGCAGTTGTTGCAAAAATATACTTGATCACCTTCGGGTTCATCGATTCTGAAATTAGATCGAAATGATAAATGGTCAAAATGTATATTATCTTATCATTGTCACCAGAAAAAATCAATAATGCGCTTTTAACTTTAACGTACCGTCTACGTTTGACAGTTGATCGCATTTCCCCACATCCACAGTTAGAGTGGCTGTTACTACAAGAAGGACCTTGTTCTCTTGGCCTACTAAAATCCATGATTCTGATTCTGACAAGCACTATAACGTTTTTGTGTACTTATCAAAACAAACACTAGCTAATTATTTCGAAGATGATGCATTATTTCAAAATGACAGTCTTTGAAGTGTTATTTGGTGCACACAATACTTATACATAATGTAACGGTTACATTTTTTAATTGCTGGTCTAATCTAAATTAACATAATCCAGATGATCTGATGATTTAGTTTGTTTTTATGTAAATGAATTATTCTAGATTTTTAATGATCACTAACATTTTATTAAACCTGTGACAAACAAGCTTTTAAACTTGATTTAACTGCTGAAGAGATGCTTTCCAAATATATGGCTCAAGTTACGTCGCAGTGTATTTAATTAAGTTTAATCTTAATTCATAATTAGAGATAACAATTGTTTTAATTTAGAAATTGAAATGGGAAAACTCGCAGTACATCATTGGCTTGCCTGGGGCATTGAGTACAAGTTAAAAATGTGTATGAGCGTAGTTGGTGGGGCCACGGGAGACTTGCACAAAGCAAAGGCTGAAGGCTATGAAGAAATCAATCGTCTTTTTTTGTTTTTATATCATGTCTAAAAACGGAAAAGGAACTTCTAAACCTCTTTCACAAGGTCGAAGGTCAAAGGAATTAATATTTTTAACTTAATGCCAAAAATAAGTCTGAATCAACTGACATATTGAATGAGGTTATGCATAATTTATTTTGCGTTTGTGAAAAGTAGAAGTGAATTTGTTTCGGTATCCATTTTATTTTAAACGCAATGTCTACTAAATTACTATTAATTTAACAGTTAATTTTGTGTTTTTTTGTATTCACTTTCTAATTCAATCATTGCTCTTAAAACTAATTCCTCTTGGAAAGGCAGTCCAACAAGTTGAACGGATATGGGCATTCCAACAGAATGTTTTGCACCCTGTAAATTTTAAAATATAATATAAATATACCTATAGTTAACCATTTACATAAAAGATAATTAGAAATAGATTAAGCTTACTTCAAGAGCCCATCTTAAGAGAAAGTCTCCCTCGGTATCATATTCACTTATCCTCTTTCCAGACTCCTTTCCAAATGGAACAACTCCAGCCGGCCAATCGAACAAGTTGGAAATCAAAGTATGTATGATTGCGGCTATTTTCCCGAATGTTAAATTTCGCAAAATACTTATTATTTTAAAAAGTATAAAACATCGTTATTATTCAAAACAGTTTAGTAATTTACGCACGCTTCAAGAAACCAGCATGGTGGAATGGAACAGCTGCAAATGGAAATGTTGGACAAAGCAGTAAATCTAGGTCATTTTTTTCCCATTGTCCTACAAATTTTTGCATCAAATTTGCTCTGTTTGCCATCGCATTCATCAAATCTTTGGAATATTCAGCACCGCCTTTTCATAGTAAAAAAATCAACTTCAATCAAAATCAAACCATGGTTGTCCGGAAAGATGTAAATTAGTGTGTTTGTTCAAAACCTTGGAACATGGTAGCTACACGCTTGGAATACAGAAATGGAATCCATCGGAAGCTCATGATTTTGGCCATGATAATGCGAAGCCACTTTGGTATCCGACTCAAAAAGTAATGGAAAGCTGCTGCTTCTGCTATAGGTTCATCCTTCCTACAATTTATAAGTAGAATATATTTACTAGCTAATTATGATTATGGTGCACCACACGATTCAAAATTGAACAACTTTTCCCGTTTCTAAAACATACTTACCAAATTTTGTTAATGTGTTGACCCCCATCAGCGTATGCCAAATCCACAAAGACTTTCATCACCTCGAAACTATCAAATGGTTCTACAGGTATTAGCTTGTGTCCTACTGATTCCAATGCATTTTTTGCATTCAATACAACTTTCTCTGTGTCTCCAATCACTGGAAAGAATTCCAAGTCTGTGTAGTAGCCAATTCTTAACGGCCGTTTGGAGGCGAATTTCTGAAGGACAAAATCAATAAAACTAATTCCAGCAAAGTATATCCGTAAAATTAAAACAAACTACAATTTTGCTAAAATATAAATTAAAATGAAAGGGATCAGTATGAAAATGAGATTTTTGTATTCACCGTTTCATCCCATGGAATTGGTGCTGTTAGCCTGTCATATTTTTTCTGAAAACCATCTTCCGTTAAAATCCTGAACACTTTTTGGATAAGCGTTGCAGATTTGCTCATAAGCCCCGGAGTTCCAGATACTGTCAATTTCAAATAAACATTCCATCATTACATATTATAAATTACATGAGTGTTCCAATACTAAAAATACATCTCAAATCTCAACATACACCCAACAATTGCAGCAGAAGCAGAACGGACTCCAACCGGGCTACAAAAAAATAATAGTAACAACCATGAAAAATAAAATTAATTAATTTCAAGTCATGAATCGCAAATTTCTTTTATTAAACAGCAACACCAACCTATATCGCATTTTACTAGGTTTCAAGCTCGAGATACCGCAGAAATGAGCAGGAATTCTAACTGATCCTGCAGCGTCTGTTCCAATACCCAAAACACTACCACCGCTTCCTATCAAACTACCCTCTCCCCCACTGCTTCCTCCTGGTCCTAACTCGGCATTCAGACAATTTTTCGTTTCACCAAAAATCGGATTTCCACAGCCCCAACTTTGTTGAAAAAAATTAAGAACATTTTAGATGGATGTACATATGCATGCAACAGACATGATAATTTGAAAGAGAATTAAAGTCTTGTCTAACCACTACTTGCAGGTTTTCATAAATTAAATACTTTACTGCGTGGGTGGAGCACATTTAAAATCTCATTGGTGAAATGCAAGTATTCATGTCATTTCTTACCAGAACAAGCTTTGTGGTACATTAGTTTTGCAGAATGGAACAGCACCAAGATCCATTAGCATTCTCACGAGCAAGCAAGTTTCATATTGCGGTTTATGAACGTTTTTCCCAAAGCCCATTGTTGAGTCAGTTCCTTCCACACTGCAATTTTCCTTCACACTAATAGGCAGCCCATGAAGTGGGCCTTTAGGTTCTTTTAGTTCATCCAGTTGAGATGCCCATAGCTGTAAAGTTAAAAGATATTACTCATATAAAAATATATCCTCCTACGGTTTTACTGCATGAATATCATCATAAGCTTTAGGCTTTCACTGGTAAGCTTTTTAGAGGGGTTAACCCAAAACCCGTTAGGTTATGTATATGTCTTTGTCTTTCGTTCATTTTAACCTCAATAGTTGAAGCTAAAAGGTTACCAGAAGGAAATATGTGCACAATTTCATTCAAAATTGAATGAAACACCAAAGAAAGTTTTCTATACGTCAAAGTAATAAACATAATTACTATGAAATGAAAGCACATTTGGTACTATAATATTATTCCTTTTTTGAGCTGTTCTTTAGAAGTTAGTCATAACATAATGCTTGTGCACAGCTCTTTGAACTTTGTACTTTTGTGAGAAGATCTGAGAAAAACTTACTAACTGCACTAATTCATTTATTCTTGAGGGTAGCTTGATATTTAAAAGACAATTAAAGAGAGAGAGAGAGAGAGAGAGTCTTCTTACATGAGCTTGTGGTATGAATTCCGTCACAGCGTTGAATTTCTTATTATCACCCAGTGCCTGTAAGAATAAAAATACATATCTTTATCATATATCTTCTACATAAATCAATATTTTCACATTAAAACCTAATTCCTACTACATTTTTCAATTACAAAAAAAGCCTAGTTTCAAAACACCAGTTTTTTTGCAAATTTAAAATATTATAACCCATAAAAGTAAATCTCGAAGCTAAGCATAAAAAACTATGAAATCCCGATTTGTTAAATAATAATGACTGCGCAGCTTGCGAAAAAAAGTTGTAAAAAAGAAGAAAAGCAAAAGTCGAAACAATGTCAGAACAAGAGCACTCACAAATTTTTATCAGATTTCATGATAATTTTATATATTATCTTTCTCAAAAGCCAGGAGGCTTCAACATAAAATGACATTTTTCATTTCACATGCCATCTGCATATTACGCCGAAATCCTCATAAAAAATACATCTCTGTCTATTGTCTAGTGGCCATCCCTTGGATTTAGGAAATGCTTACTTTGACAGTGAAAGCATCCAGCACTTCCACAGCAGACAGCTTTCTCTGTTGAAGCTCACAAAGAAGTTGATCCTCGGTCAGAGAAGTGATTTTCTCCACATTCACTGTCATCTGCGAATATCGCTGTTCTAGTTTGTAAAAAGCGTATTCTCTTTCCCGTTGCTTTTTCCTGATAAGCCGTCTCGTTGTCCATTTGTCCTTCAGAAAACACATAAAACAGAAGAACCAAATGGAGAAAAAAATCAATAGCTTGTTAACACCATACATTCATTTCGCTATAAAATCTACAGTATTTTTGTCACTAAATAAAATTATATAACGCATTCCAGACTCCAGGCAAGACAGTAATTATTAGAGTGTACAATCAATAATGATTTACAAAAATACTTACGTTCAGGGCACAAAGAACATGAACATAAAAGTTCCATGCAATGTATCCCGTTACGACCAGAGAAATCCAGGGCAAAACGTAGATTTTAAAATCTTCACTGAATGATATCATTTTTCATGAAAAGTATTTCAACGTGTTGCAGATTGACTTTAAATGTTTTTTTTTCACTGGAACTGGAAACAGAAGGCGACTAAAGAGCCCGAGTGGACTTTTCACATTCCATTCCAAGCGAGTCAGAAAACATTCTTCATGAAAGCCATAAAATGCTTTCCTTTTCAGTAAAACATGGCAAGTTTTTTATGGTTAACACAATAGCCTAAAATATGCAGACGAAATACAATTTAGTAAAAAGAAAGGAAAAATATTTTAAATACTACCACTACGTTCAATGTAAAAACTTGAAGTGAAGTATGCAGGGATGGATTTTTCTTCTGCGAAAAAAATCGTGTTTTTTTCTCCTCAAGAATGTGAATAATAAAGTGGAAAGAAACTCAAGAAATTGAACATATATTTGGAATGGAATACGATAGTATTAGGTAACATGCAAAGCAATATCATTTCGACATTGCATGAGTTTCTGTCATTGATTGGCTATGAGCGTTTTCTCTTCATTACTTTCTATTTTTTTCTACTAAATCCGTCAGTCACTTCACCTGTGTTTTCCTTGCCATGTCATGTATTCAGTTATCTCTCAGGTTGTAAGCTAATGATAGAATGAATGGTTGGTTAAATTGAACGCATATAATTTTAGAAATATAAGTCGATAGTCGTAGAGTAGAAAATATTGGCTTGGAACTGGTGTAGTAATGATGATTGCAATGAATTATGAAATTTGATATCCCTTTTTTGGTCTAATAATTATAAGACATAAGAGCGAGCTGACTTTTTCTGTCCGGCTGGATCGATATCAGTCAGCTACACCACTTGTTTTCCAGTTTAATCAATTTATCAGACAAAGAATTGTATTTGAACCGAACTGAGGTAACTCGTGTGCGTATGGTTAGTCTACAACAGTAAATTTTACTTTCCGAGAAAGAAAGGAAATTTCAATAACTTTTAATAGTTTCTAAACCAAGTATCAATTATACGAATCCTGTATTTGAGTTTGATCTTGATTGGTTGGTGGCTTTCTTGTGTACATGCTTGATTGCAAATATTATGAATGTTTCAAATTTGTCATATATTTGGTAATTACATTGCTTCATTTGGGTTTATGATTATGATGATTTAATGCTTTAAGAAAGTTCAAGTTTGTTGCTCTTTTTAGATAAGATAATAAAGTCAACATTTGTTTACCCTTTTGAGAAGTTAAGTTAAAAATATTGTTATAATAAAATAATCGATTATCTGCAAAACACGGCAAACAAAAAATCCAACATGTGAACGAGTTACGTGATGACGTGATATGATGCAGATTTAATAAGATTCTGAAAGTATAAACGTTTTAATTTTTACTGAATGCATTTTTATATTATTATGAAGCTGTTATTACTATTTATTTTGTACATTGTATTGAATTTGCAGTCTTAACTTTTCTGATAAAAATAACTAAATAATTAAGATATTTTAAGCATACGTTATAGCCACAATTCATCATTTAATCTTATACTTGTCTTACTGCCAGAAACACAATTGCTACTAACATGTAAACATTTAAATGATGCCCAGGTTTTATTATTGTCAACTGTCAACAGTAAAATGTATCATGCTGAAGCTATAACATTGTATTATAAAAGACAAATGAAATATGTTATTCATGAAATAGTTTAGTGTTCATCAGACTTACTTACATAAGCCGATATAACATACTATAGCTGCTGGACTGGTCTGAAGAACTGGACAGTGAAACAGACAGTAAAAAAAGTTTGCCCTTGGGAATGACTTCTGTGTTATTGTGAAAAACTCACGTGTGACTCTTCACTTTGGTAGTACATAAATATGAAGTAAATAAAACCTCGACATGAAGTGTCTAATATGACTACACTATGAATACTTTTTCATATACAATACTATATAATTACCGGCAGTTTCTTAATGTAGAAACAGGTCTAACTTAATGTTTAAGTGTTATATTGTCAACCATCAGCCAGTTTTAAAATACTCTGACTGCAGAACTGAATTTCAAATTTGTATATAGTTTTTTTTAAATACATAGTTAAATATATTGCAAATAAATATATCTGAGCAGCATATAAATCAGTAAGATATTTTCTTTTAAAGTTTGAAAAATGAGCTGGAGTAATATTTATTACTTGAGTATAACATTTGTCTTGATAAATGCTGCTTCGCAAGGAAACTCAATTTTGCAGGAGGGAGAGGATAGAAATGAATTTATTTACGGCCAATTTCCATCACACTTCAGGTATTTTGTCATAAAAGTAAAGCAATTAGTTTGATCTATCATTTTCAGTCAAGTTCAAAAGTTATCGTAAACTTTCAAGGTTTGGAGTTGGGACTTCAAGTTACCAAATAGAAGGAGCATGGGATTCAGACGGTAATTAATTTGTTTCTTTTTTAGTTCCATTTCTTAATTTTTTATGATTCAGTTTGCATAGAAGTATTATGAAATGATTTTTATTTATAGGAAAGGGTGAAAGTATTTGGGATCATTTTTCTCACCAAACTCCGTCTCCTATACGAGACAGCAGCAGTGGAGACTTTGCTTGTGATTCCTATCATAAATATGAGACTGATGCAAAGCTAGTGAAAAATATTGGGGTATTATGAACCTCTGCTTTTATTCTCTTGTTGAAGGACAAAATTGTCATGTCTTAAAACAAACTTGGTATTGTGGGCATCCTATTTTAAGTATGCAAAATTGTTACTTATTTTTAGGCAGACTTTTACCGATTTTCCATATCATGGACGCGAATTCTTCCCAATGGAACCACTGAATTCATTAATCAAGCCGGTATTGATTATTATAACAAACTGATAAATGCTCTCATTCAACAAGACGTCACTCCAGTCATCACCATCCACCACTGGGACCTACCACAACAACTCCAAAACTCCGGAGGCTGGGTAAATGAGGAGATGATTGAACATTTCGCAAATTTTGCTCGACTCCTCTACCAAAGCTTTGGAGACCGGGTGAAGCTATGGTTCACTTTTAATGAGGCATTCGTAATATGCGTCATGGGATATGGCGATGGAGTTTTTGCTCCTGGAATTAAAGAAATCGGTGAAACCCCATATGTCTGCAGTCACAACATCCTCAAAGCTCATGCAAGAGCTTATAGGATATACGAGAAGGAATTTAAATCTAAGCAAAAGGGCCAAGTAGGGATTACCATTGATTCAGGGTGGCTAGAGCCTGCAGATCCTAATAATCCTCAGGATGTTGAGGCCTCCGAGAGAGCTTTACACTTTAAGGTAGGGGCTTAAAATATGTTGACAATGAGATCAAGCAAGATTTAAAAACTAGCATTTTCATTAGCAATAACTTCCATATAAAATACATGTTCGTATTTTTGTGCAGCATTTTGATTGGGATTTTGCCCTACAATTTATTATTCCTTCTTCATTATTATATGCAGTTTGGTCTTTTCGCAAATCCCATCGTTTACGGGAAATATCCAGATATAGTTCGAAAACATGTGGATAATAGGAGCAAGCTAGAAGGAAGAGCAGTTTCACGGCTTCTATCTTTTGATGACTTTTGGTCGGATTACATAAAGGGTATAAAGTGAAATGTTATTTTGAAGATTGAAGAAGAGTGTACATTTAAAATAGCCAGCCATTGCATTGTTAAATCACGTACAAATATCAATGAAATTTACATAAGTATGGACTACGTATGCACACAGGTTCTTTTGATGTTATCGGTTTAAACCATTACTCGACATACTTGGTCAAACCAGCCCCAAGTGACCCAGGTCCGGGATGGTATGGCGATCAGGTGCGTTTAAAGACAGGATATATTTCAACTGAATATATTTTGCAATAGCATCTTCAGATCATACTGAATTTTTAATACATGAATTAGAATACGATGACGTTTCAAGATCCAAGTTGGCCGGAAACAGGCTCTAGTTGGCTGCGTCCAGTTCCATGGGGCTTCCGTAAGGTTCTCAACTGGATTAAAAATACGTACAACAATCCTCCATTGATTGTAACAGAAAATGGTTACAGTGACCTGCCTGACGTTGGTCTTAACGATAATGGAAGAATTCAGTATTACAAGCACTACATGAATAATTTACTCAAAGCTGTGATAATAGATGGATGTAATATTAAAGGATATTCAGTTTGGAGTTTAATGGACAATTTTGAGTGGGCAAGTGGATACACGTAAGAATTTGATACACACTACTTTATATTACGACAACAATTGATTTGATATGCTCAAAAACTGAAATTTATAGTAAAATATTATCTTTTTGAATAGAGAACGCTTTGGTCTAAATTGGGTGAATTTCACTGATCCTGGAAGAGAGAGAATTCCTAAAAAGTCTGTAAAGTACATAAGGGAAATATTTTTGTCGAAAGGATTTCAATATCCCACACTTCCATGGAATAGGCAGAATCAATGCGAGCTGGATCAATATAAAAATACTTTGCTAGAAACTACGTGTCCAAGTTAAACAGAAAAATGGTTTAAAGAAGCGTAAACTACTTTCACCGAAATTAATTATAAAAATATGTTTCTTTGATTATTTTAATCTTCATCGTTATATAATTCTCATAGTCATGAACAAAAAATATCAGTACATCTATCTTCCAATGATTCGTTTAAAAAGTCATTAAACTATTGGTTGAACCATAAAAAAATATATATCACTTCTACAAACAACTTCTTCTTATCGATTCTTAATATTAATAAAATCTAGTGATTAAAGCGTATGATTTACTGCGATACATTCATTTAGCATTTTTTATAGAACTTTTAATCGCCTAAATTCAAAGATTACTATATTTTGTACCCGAAAAATCATTTTGGTAAACACTTGAAAAATATTGATTAGCACTAGGACACTTTTCACTATGAACTTCCATTGCATCTCCATATCCTCTACTACCACCAGCAGCATTTCCTTCACTTTCATTTACACTATGAGCTGTACTCTTACAAGTGTGTAGTCCTCCGAGATCCAGTAAAACTTCTAAAGTTGCTGGTATGAAATGAGATTTAATTCCTCTCGCATCTGCATCCAGCGAGTAACGTCGAAGAGAAAGGGAAGACGGTCTACGTGGCTTCTGTTTCATATTAGGTTTCCTTTTACTATTGCTACCACCACTGAAAACATTTATATCGTTTTCATCTTCAGCCTTATTCACTTTCACATCCTCATCCAGTCTAGCAGAAGAAGGGCAAGTTGAACGGAATGGAAAAAATAACACACTTTCCAAAATATCCGGTTGTTGTTGCTGCTTTTGATGATGATGGTGGTGGGACTGTGGAGAATGATGGTTAAGCTGTTGTAGAGATCTGTATTGAGAACAATGCCGAGATCGACTCCTCATCTGGCGTTCTGGTTTATTGGAATACGCGTTTTCATGCCAA
Organism: Entomobrya cf. arborea Gr-Col-00668; assembly: GCA_034699025.1. NCBI lineage: Eukaryota > Metazoa > Arthropoda > Collembola > Entomobryomorpha > Entomobryidae > Entomobrya > Entomobrya cf. arborea Gr-Col-00668. The sequence goes on from JAQIWN010001076.1 coordinate 21,335, forward strand.
ACGTAGCTACTCGCATACTCTATATTATTTGAAAAATAAATTGGAAACAAGAATAAAAGGCACGGGTAATGTAAAATAAGATCAAAAGCAATTTCCTTCCTCCATGTGATCTAAATGATTCAGCAAAATTACACTTACCAGTTTTGTATATCATGATTATTTGTCATGCTTGTTTATAGCTTTGGTCACAAAATTTATTTAAGATTATTTTCGTTTTGTCCTGCAGCACTGCAAACCATTCAAAATGATTGATTTATTTTTAAAGAAAAAAATAACAAACCAAAATTGAATTTCTAAAATGGTTTATTTTTTTTTGCAAAAATATGTTCACTGGGAATGTTTTTTTTTCTTGAGTGTATGTTACAATTCCTTTGAGACCAATCTGCATCAATCAAGACTAGCTAAATTAAAGTTGTCTGCGATTTCAGATACAAGTATATACTCTGAAAGCTTTCAGTTAAGTTGCTTATTGTTTAAAATCAAGATTAAACTTTCTATAAAAGCTACAAGTTAAATGAGAATAATAAGCTTGTATACAAAAGCTCTCGTTCATATTCACTGACGTTCATGCCGTGCCACCATTCACGTCTCTTCTGTTAGCCTTTCCATCTTACATACCTATAGACAGTTTCTCACATTATTTGTTTGTTTCGTTTACTATATGCCTCCTTACAATTTTTTTTTTTTTTGCAGCAGCTACTACGCCACGGTCGTAGCGTTTCACATTGTTTTCTGAACCAAACCATTCAGTAGTGTATCATATTCGTCAATTCGTCGTAGTCCAAGGACGCTTACAACGCAGTTGTCGAATGCTGAATAGCACGCAGCGTCCTTCTTGAACTGCTAGTCAAGTCAAGATTCGTTTTTTTTTGTGGATCAACTTCGTGTGTACCTTTTGCATAAATTTCGCGATTTTTTTTTGCAACCAAACTTATATGTATGTAAAGTAGAGTACCAGCATCAGCCAAAACAGCACACATATCATCGTACAGTGTACAAAGTAATGCCAAGGAACATTACTTCTCTCACATATATGACCCATTATCCACTTATCAACAAGATTTGATCATCCATTACTTATATGATCGAAGCAAAGTTGAAAGCGCAGAAAAATTATAAAGAAGTGAACTGACAATGAGATGTTTGTTAAGATCAAATTATATAGCTAGTTACAAATACATTGGCATTATGCCCTGTTGAGTATATGTAGCAGCAACATCCAAAAATACAACTTTGTAAAAATTCAATGAATCGGTGCAAAAATTGAGATGCCCTTGCACGATACAACTGGTTAGTCTGCATAAACCGGTGTATCAAAAGATTTTTATTGCTTTATTAAAATACTGCTGTAGTAAGTTAATCATTTTAATTCTGGTTTAACACAACTCGACGAAGAAGCACATAAAAAGAGTTAAGTATTAAGTATTATTACTTGTCTGAAACTATAAACGCACGTTTTTATTGTCTCAACAGAAAACAATAATTATGCGTGCAATTTATCTGTGGTAGGTAGGGTAGGATTGCTTAGTGCGTGTAATTCAAAAAAGAATACAAATGAAACATACCTTGCATGATTTCTTGATTTTAACAACAATTTAATAGAAAATGCCACTATGCTATAAAAATTCAATGCATGAAAACAAATTTCATGATTGATGGATGATCTATTTTATGCATTGTATTGTAATTGGCAAGAATGGTTTGGTTTATGACTCGACTGTAATCAAATCAAAGCTGTAAAAATTGTACGTGGTTGCGGCAGGCATAAAAACAAACAGACTGACTACATAATTCCATGTTAAATCTGACTTGTCAAATTCAGTTGATTGATGAACTTTCGTGGTAAACGTCAAGTGGTTGCCTGAAATTATCTTAAATTAAATTAATCGCTTGGTTTTGTAATGATGTTTATCACGTAATCCCGACCTAGAATGAAATTTGAATATAATTAGCTTGATGTTTTCTTTTTCAAAAATTTTACAACCCGAGCTGTTTGCCATGTCATTGATCATAGTATCATCAACAGATTTTTTTTGTAATGCATAATTAATTAATTAAGGTATTCTTTTATTCAAGGCAAATAGATTGACAACATAATTTTACAACTGACAACTTGAAGA
>JAQIWN010001077.1:0-23446 GCA_034699025.1 Entomobrya cf. arborea Gr-Col-00668
AAAAGTAGTTTGGCATTGCATAAAAAGTGTGTACATGAAGGTTGCCTCTTTACTAATACCATGTGTCTTAATAAATATCCTTCAAGTATCTACCCTACCCTTAATATTTCCAGTTGAGCAGGAATCACTGCTTTTCATATTTAAAACCCAGAGGGTCTCATAATAATATACTTGTGCAATTCATATTAGTGCAGTGTGGGTTGGGTTGTTGGGTATGCACCCGGCTGTCCCCTTATTTTTTTCAGTGCAATAGTATATGTATTCAGTCGTATTCATTAGAATAACTGCATCTTGCATCCTGTACACTGTACATATATGTTGCATCTTGCATGAGTCTGGAGTCTGGGCTGGATAAAATTCATGGACAACAAACAAAGGAAATATTGATTATGCATTCGTAAATTACGAATCCCAACCCAGTTCTTCAAGCAGTATAGAGGCAATTATATAATTATCAGGATGTGGGTGGCGGGTGGATAAGGGTGGATGTCATTCTTTTATGATTTTCCTTTGTGTGCATATCTATGAAATGCATGTTTACAGTGGTCATAAATTAACAATAATATTTTATCAAATGAAATGCACATGAACATAGGACTTTTAGCTTAATATTCTGAAATCCTAACGGGAGCAACCTATTAGCACAGTTGTGTGTCCACTCGTCAGTTAGCACTTTGGCAGTACGTAAAATTTTAATTTTTAACAAAAATTTTCGTACTTTTAGTTTTGTAGATGATATGATAAAATAATTCTTCACTTTATTACGTTCCTCATATTTTACACTTACCCATAAGTAATGATCCTTTTTCTTTATTGTTGGGGTAATGCCATCTATTCGTGATACTGTTTGTCCAATTAAGTTCCTTTTCAGTCGACGTATCAGTCAAAAACTTTTCCCACCATTCAAACTCACATTCACATATCACATTATCATTACAACAGTTTTTACCAGCACACTTCCGCTTCCGATCAAACCTTGTTTTTGCTGATGCCGATACACGAGACATTAGTCGTTTGTCTCTCCATTGCAAATGACTGCTTGGATTTGTACATTTAAAAGAGAAAAATCGAACTGATGGTTGTGCATGCAATTGTTTTACTTTTTGATATAATGCACTTGTCGATAATTTCCAAATCCGTGAATTTATTAGGAGCACCATTGTGTCGGTGACCACATTCATGTAAACATTTTATTATTTTAGTTAATTGCGTTCTTCTTTCTACTTTGTACACATAACTGTCTTAACGGGAGAAATCTTTCTCACGTGGAGAAATCATTCCAAACAGTTTCATCACTGCATACAGCAATGTTGATGTTTACTTCATTTGTCGACATTCTGGTACATGTGTTGGATAACCGGATCAATAACTTTTCTTCACAGCGCCAGCAGAACTTGAACAGTTGGGGCATTCCTTTTTACTCGTTGACTACTGGAATCGCTGTAGCCATGTTCATCGCATCCATCCTCATGAGATGCTTTCACGGTGACTTTGTCTGATCTAAATCTTTTCTTTACGCTTTGTTCCAACGTTGAAAGTTGAAAGCGATGCAATACTTTGGAATTAGGTATCTTTGGAACTGGAATTGCGCTGGCCTAAAATACTGCGGATTCGGAGTAAAAATCATTTCACAGATTCAACACTACTGTATGGCAGACACATTACTTGAACAAGACCTATTTGAAGCCACCAGCTGCAGCTTTATAAACTAACTTGCTGCTGAAAATTATATATGCTCTAAAAGTTGTAATAGATAATTTTGATATTAATTAGCTAAACGTGTAATCTTACAAACTAAGTAGAAATTAAAAAGGAACTTAAATTCCATCGTATATTATCATCACCTCTTTACTTATTCCATGCAGGAGGGGGCATGCATAACCTGAGGTAAACTTTCGCTCTATGTGGAAATATGAAATAGCCAAGAGCCAAGTCAGTAGTCCCTTTTGTCTTCGTCTTCGTCTCTTTCACTTTCAACCAAGCTTTCTACCTCAGACCTCAGCCGATGTTCTCCTTCGGTGAACTTCTATGGAAATTCAATCGAAAGGAAAACTTGGATATCTTTGCAGAATTCGGCAAGGTGGCCAAGACTATAATCTCATCTCAATTCTAAAGCTTTTCGTTATCATTTCGCTTTCTGCCAATGACACAAAATATAGTAAATCCCTTTCACTGACATTTTTCAAAATGCTACCCAATAAATTCGGATATTGTGTATTTATTCTTGTGGTATTTACTTGTTTGATACCTACTATTCAAGCGTATCACCACGAACATCACCGGCACTTTAAGAGAAAGCATTACAAACGGTCGCCAAACCAAACCCAAGCTGTACGAAAACATGCATACATTTGTATTTATTTGTAATTTTACAAATTTATGTGTATGATCATCGGATTAATAAACATTGTTAATTAAAACGAGTCAAATTTATTACCTATTTGCAGATTAAGATTGTAGTTAACCGGACCATAATAAATGTCACAACCACAGCAAATAACGCAGGTAATGCAGATTCCAACAAGCCCAAGCTCAAATCTGTGAATCTTGTAAGTGATATGAATGACGTTGGGGATAGGAGTGGCAATTTCATTGCAAATCCATACCGCAACCACCAACCTCCAATTAAGAAGGTCGAAGAAGCTCCACATACAGTACTGCAAGACAACCGAAAATTACTAGACGCCGATGTTTTCAAAACACTACTAAAGGATTTGCTCACAAGACTAGATTCATTTCAGATACCTCAGCAGCAGCAACAACAAATGCAACAACACCAGGAAACTTTCCCCCAACCAGTATCAGGAGCAGTTAATTCGCAGTACAACGGTTTAACAAATAATGAAGAGGGTCCCCGACATATAAATTCCCATAAAGCTCAACATTGTGTTCTTCACGGTTTATGGCTAAGTACTGTAGCTGGTGCTGCAATTGAACTCCTTCCACAGCAGCAGGAAGGTCATATAGAAATCCACACGCGGATCTTCGAATTACCAGATAATCCCTACCCACCTCTGATTAACAGTCAATGGACTGGGAAAGGGATAATTTCTCAAGAGAGTCCTACAACCTTAACTATAGTCTTCCAAGAGCATATCAACGCAGAGAAGGAAAACCATGTACGTAACAACTTTGTTTAAAATGATTACACATGCACATTAAATGGGTCACCGTTGCATAAAAGCCATGTCAGGAAATACTATAAAGTAGGTTTAGGTAGAGTAATTAAAAAAGTTTAATACGGTGAAAATTAACTATCTAGTTTATTGTGTTAGTTATCTATAGAAAAAGTTTTTAAGTGCACGTTGGTTTGCCATACCACACACGTTGAAAACCACACAGTGCAACTTTCTTCAAAGCAATGAAAGCTATTGTTAGTTTAAGACCTTTTGTGGAATTGCTTTGGCAGCCTCACTCTTTTCGTCCTATTTATTTACATATTCGAAAGCAAAGGAGTGAAGTGAAAAGTGTTTGAGTGGAAAGTTTTAACTGTCGACAAGGCTGTATGTAAGGTGACATTTTGAAAACACTGTGAATATTATGTGTATTCCATTAATGGACACACATTGCTGCATTGGTGGTGGGTGGCACCTTTTAGATATTTTTTGTGACAATTAAAACAATGCGTTGGTAAAAATAATAAGTAATAAAAACTTTGTATTCATTTTTCTCTGAATTCTAAATGTAGGCCGGTGAGCAAGGAGAAAGTGGAAATGAGAATGATTCAGGGATTGATATTCAATTGCCCCGTACTGCTGTGTTTGTTGGACAATGTCTTGTGTGTCAAGGGAATCCAACCTTGCAAGGAGCTTGGGTTGTCTTTCCTGCTTCACAGACTTGTACTACGGGTGCCGGGTTTTCTTGGTTAAATAACAATATCAACAACAACAACGAGATTCAAGCTCAGTCTGAACCTGGACAAAAGCGGGATTCAAGTAGAATGGCTACACCAGATGCAATATATTTGCTTCGTTACTACTAGTATTCAGCAAGACATATTAACTTTGCAGGATATTTTAATAAAAAGAATAATAACTTCATGTATACATTTAAAAATACTACCTTAAGTAAACTATATGATGAAAAGTACATATGAAAACGCTGTATTTAGTATGAAAGTTTTCCCATGAATGTTTTAATGAAATAAAATTATGAAAATATCACAAATAAAATCTTACGAGGTTTCTTCGAATAGTACACGCGATTCCATCACGCTGAATCTTACGAAACCAAATTATGTTCCATTTTTATCTTTGTTTTAATAATTTTGTAGAAAATTGAAACAATAAAGGTTGTACATGGGAAGAATAAAAAGTAGCTACCTGGCCTGGATTGGATTAATTTTGATGAAAACATCCCTTTGACACGGGTTATTTTGCTTTTAGAATACTACAACTTATATTAATTTTCGTGAACAACATAGCATGAACATGACATCTCATTAATTTACATACAACAAGTATTAGTGAGAATGAAAGAAAAATTTCTTTGAAAAGTTATGCTGTATTACATCAGCTAATTCTAATTTAATTTGTCGACAAAGGCTAAACCTTTTTAATCTATTCTTGCTGTTAATTGAACATTCACATGCAAGCAACCAATTTTAGTAGGGAACTTCCTTTTACAATCCGTTTTTGTAAAATAAAACACTTTGTTGTAAACGGTTACAACATGTTGTTCTAAGCAAAAGCTCATTGAGTACTAAATAGTTGTTAGCCTACCCATAAATTTTGACAACTGTTTTTTCTTTCATCTTTACTGTGGTTTTATGTATCCTTTTTCAAAACAATCGTAAATTACTTCAATTGTTTTCACTTTGACTGCAAAGTGAAGATAGATTTTTGAAAATCTGAACAATGCACAAAAATCATGAAACGTGTTATGACTTTATTTTGTCATTATTTTATGCTATTAGTTCACGAAAATAATTAGGATGGAAGGACAAAAAATCAAAACGTTGGTGGATATATTTGCAAAGCTGATAAAAATCCATCACTACGATATTTAAGCGAATGAAATCTATTATTCCACCGTAATTTTTAGAGGACCACTACCCTAGCCCACAACTGGTTCGGTGACCGGAGATGAAAAGTGGGGAATGTAGTTTTTGTCTGCTCGCGGAATACTTTGGCCACCGGAAGCCACAGTCATTTCTGTGCTTGAAGTGAGGTCAAGCGGTTGTGTCGTTGATCAAGTAATTTGGTTTTGGCTTCAGCTACTCTTTCCATAATAATTTAAACTTTGGCATAGGCTCTGCCTGGATTGCTAAAAAACGCAAAATAAAATCAGAATTGCATAGAAATATTTTGTTTATTTTCGTGTGAAAACTATCAGCATAAACTATTCAAACTGCTGCTTTTACCAAAATAGGATTGATTTAAAATAAAATTGAATCGACCGTGTTTACAGAGAAAGTTTCTAGTGTTATAAATAAATCATGTATTTATGATTTATGTCAGCACGGCTGTACACAGGTATTTTCCCCTAAACTGAAACATATTACACATAATCTCTAACTTACTTCAGCTCTAATTCAGGTTCTTTAGTAGGCAAAGCTGATGCGCCATTTTCTAATGCTTCGACGTTTTACATTAGAGTTGGGGTCAGAAACAACAACAGCTTTTAATTTCCTGAATGCTTTTATTGCTACTAAAATGAAAGTTCAATTTCCTTTTCCCAGATACATTGGGTGACGGACTATTGAAGTTGAATGAAAGCTGTGATGTGCAAAGCAGAATAAATATACATAGATGACTTTGAAGATTTTACGTTGAACTTTAGTATTAAATTAGCTTATTGTAAGAAGACAAAGACAGAGTCTATGTAAATTGAGAGAACAAGATTCTAACAAGTAGTAACAAGAAATGTCATAACAAGTAGTACAGTACAGATATTCAATTTCGCAAGATACAAATCTTGGATTCAAACATGATTGGACATATAATTCACATAAAAAGGGCTTCAGATTTGACAAAGTCAACCATGAGTAAAGTTTGTTTTTGCAGAATTGTCCCTGCCAAACGGACTATGAATTTATTCGTATGAATATAGGCACAGAGGTAAAATTCTCCTAAAAAGAGCTGTTCAACGAGTGTGTAGGCGGATGAATGGTTTTTAAAAGTTAAACAAGAGTCGACTCGCTCTTCTTTTTACGTATAATTGTTTAAGCTCTTTTTTCCAGGAGCATACTTGCTAATATAATATTTGGTATAGATGAAATATTCAGGACTCTAGTGACTCTTTAGCGTTTCTGCCTGCACCTGTCAGCAAATTTTCTATGAATTTACAAAAGAACGTACATATTCTGGTCATCATAGCTTCGTCATGATTGTAACATAGTACTTCCACATGCCTCCCTGTAGCAACTTACTCATCGTCGTTACTAAAAAAACTTTCATCCATGCAGACTTACAAGGTTGACTATCGACATCGTGTTTTTTTCTTCAAAAGTACCCAAGTACCCTAATATTCTTACAGTTCGTCAACTAGTAAAATAGTAAGTAAAATCCTTGAATTATGAGAAAAGACATATAAACATAATTATACAACCTGCAGTCAGTCCTTATGTTGCTTTTTTTGGTACAAAGTGTTTTGCATTTTTGTAAAACACGAAATAATATGCATTTCATTCTAAATTTAAAAAATAATATTAAATAATAAAATGATAATAGCAATATGATATTCCTTGCATCATGTATAGACTATGGCTATGAGCTAGTGGTGTATCTATTTTTAAACCAGTTTCACTGAGTTTCACCTTTTAAATTGTTGATGGTCTCCTTCTTTCATTTGATACTATTTCCCTACACATGGGCTGCTTATACATTTTGCTAGAGATCTCGTCAATTTTTCTTCACATTATAGTTCCACATAAACTCATTTCATTTCTCTTTACAAATTTACAAACTCACCTGCATCCTCATTTTTCGACGTTTATTTTATTTCCCGTACTTTTCATTCAAGTAAAAACAGTATTTATGACATTATACGTTATCAAGCTCAAAATTTAAACTTAAATTATTTCATCTAAAAACTCTGAAATATCAAGCTGACAAGTAAAAGCATACGCTTGTGCATATGTATTTCCCTTTTAACTTTGTTCCCAAACAATATTACAGGGTAAAAAGCACATAAGCAGAAGAGTCCCAAAACCATATAACATCAGGATTTTTGAACGAAGAGTCAAGAAAAGTTGGCGAAAATATGGGTAAAATTTATGTGCGTACAAATAAAGTATAGAAAGCTGATTCTCTGATGTTTGGCCTGAGTAAAAGTGAAACCTGTATAGTAGTAGTGATGATAATGGTATATATTGCAATGCAAAAAGTATAGAAAGCATTTCTACCAACCAAACCATTCTAGCATTTTTGCTTTACCCTTCCACACCATCCGCTAGACATTCTAGCTAGACACTACACAAGCGAAAAAAAAATAAATCGCTTGATGTTCACTCTCTTTCTCGAGCGTTCTGTTAAAAAAGCAACGGCAGCAGTAGTTCTGGTGGTGGTGGTGGTTGAGGAACAAGCGTTGAGAAAAAGAGAAGGTATAAGTGAGCTCAGCCACTAGTCAGTTGAGAAAAGGGGAGATGAACCAATGTTTCTAGTCTCTTCTTTCTTTGAGCCAGAGAAACACGCTGAATCTAAAGCAAAGAACCACTCATCACCTCCACACATCAACACCAACACCGTTTCTTCCTCAATAGATACTAGAATAATAAGGTTATCATGGGGAAAAGTAAAGTGGAATCATTATTTCAATCTCTTGTGTGAGTGAACGTTCACTTGTTTGCGACTCTATTTTACTTCCTTTTCTCGCCCTTCTTCTCATTCTCATCCCGACGACGACAGAACGCATCGATAGATTCCTTTTTTGTTCAACTTCTTCAGGCAAAGAGAGAGAAGTTGCAAAAAGAGTTTGTATATTTGAACTGTTCCTTTGTCACTCTCTATCTTCAGTGTGTCAGGTGGGAGGGGAGAGAAAATAGTTTTTTTTTTCAGCAGACGTCTAGTGATCTGCTTTGGATTTTCACTATTTTCTCGTGTTTCCCCATGTTAAAATATTCCCAACTTTATTAAAACTGTGTAGCATGTTGACACTCTGAGTGTGGATATTATAGTTCTATTTTTCGCAAGAGCAACACAAATACTCACCCAAGTGATGAGCACATTATGCTCTTTAATAAAAAGTTTACAAAAAATAAAGTCGCTAAAATAGTCTGGAATTTTGTGTGATAAGCCGACTCACATTAAAAACTATACACATTTTAGTTTGACTTACTCAGTGTGTGAGAGAAAGGCTTTGAGTGTTTTGAAAAAAATAAAACTGTGAGTTGATATTTTAAATTGACTTTTCTAAAGACTAAGTTTTCCTTGTGAAGAGGCAGAGGACTTGTTTTGCCATTAGAGTGGTGGTATTACTATTAAAACTACTGTGCTTGTTTCAAGGAATTTAGGAGAAACTATTTCGTGTGCACACACTCGTCCTTGCATAAATTTTATCTTTCTCGACCAGCCACACACTCAGTCAGTGTGGCATTTGCACAAGAAGCAATTCGGCTTCTCAATGTAAAGTACACATACACGCGTATAGAAGCACAGAGGAAGCATGCTCGTAAGAGTAAAAGTGCACAAACAGTTTTAAAACTGAAATTTACTAGTAATCGTGGTGGTGGAAAGTGTGTGACGAGTTTTTACTTTCCGAAAAGAAAATGTACATATAAAAAAGTAAAATTGTAATCTCAGCGTAATTTAAGTACTTATTCGAGATTACTGTGAATTGATATACTGAAAAGAGTGGAGTACCAGGCGCTTCGTCTGTGTATAATATAATGAGTATAGTTGAAAAAACAGAAAAACATTCGTTCTCGCATAGATTTACAAACTAAGAACACGCTGCTCTAGCTATTACGAAAAAAAACTATGAATAGTGTCGTAACTTATTTTTTGCTAACTTTCTCACTCAGACTAAAGCACTGAGCGCGGCACAATCACAGAGAAAAAAGAACGTATTTTTTCGAAGATCGTGTCTTTTCCAAAAAAAAAGTTTGTTAATACCATCTCGTCGTCGCTCTTTCATCAGTGGAAGTGAATCCAATTGGTAAGTTCCATTTCAACTGACTTTTCCCAGTTTCAGTTTTATTCCAAAAAATCGTCATCATTTTTGTCCTCCCCCACACATAGTACAACATACCCTTTTTCGTTTATCATCATCATCTTCTGTGCATGTCTTACTTTTTTCTCAAACAAGACCAGGCAAGCAAAGCAACTGAGAGAGAATCAACACTTTGTGTAAACCAATTAGCTTAGGACACTGCGCAGAGAAAAAATCAGTTTATTATTCTTTCTCACTAGTTTTTACTCTCTTACGTATTTTTCCAACTTTCTATTTTGTGCTCATGAAAAGATGTGGTGTAGTATGAAAGGAATAAAATGATTTTTATTGAAAAACTACATATTACATAAAAAGGAGAATTCTAACAGTTATATCCCCTGTCCTCTTGTATGCATCTGTTTCGTTAATGCTGTCGTTTAACGGTGTAACCTTTCATACTGGCTTTGTGGTTGTAAAATTTTTCAGAAAAAAAGTATTTCAATGCTTTAGTGAATATCTGATTTTTTCCCCGAAGATACACAGTACTTAACTGATATGATGGGAACATTCAACATTCCTTTCATGCTAATTTGAATGAAGTAGCATATGAGCAGCGTTGATGATTAATGTCCACTAAACCAATAAAAAGTTGTGTACATACCTGGTAGCTGAATTTTAAAAGTGTTAATTGGCTTCGTGCACAGATTTCTTAAAATATCAATAGAAGTTCTTTTGATAAAAAAAACTTCATTCATTTCTGTGTATTTACTTTTTCGGAATCGTTTTGTCAATGATAAAAGTTGAATGCAGACCAGAGAATATTTACCTTACCTTACATTACAGTGTACTATGGTATTTAGGAAAAGTTTTTTGGTTCTTTCTTTGACTGTCCATCTTAGCGGAATTAGAAATAATCATCTTTTTCTTGGAAGTTTATTCTTCTTTGATAACCAAGCTTATATTATGTTGGCATGTAGTATTTTTTTTCTTCCTTCCTTCCTTCCTTCTTTTTATCATCTTTAACTTTTGTCCCATGTCTTCATTTAGTCTCATCACATATTATCATTTCCCATCATCACGAATAAATCTATAGGAAGATAGTAATCATCGTCTGAGATTTTTTTCTTCTTTTAACTGCTAACAAAACAGTACGTGTGTGCGTCTCAATGAAGTTTCTTGTAAAAGATGGGAAGTTTTATAACGAGAGAAGAAGATTGGTGATCTTTCAGTAGGACAAAAGAAATGAAAGCATGCATACACGCGTATTATATGTATATGTGTACATGGAAGCAATCAACCGTCATCCTTTTCTTTCTCTTAGAACAACTCATACAAGCTATTTCCCCATTGTATTGTATTACGTAATAACAAGGTCTACTATTCTCAGAAGCTACGAAGCAATCTCATGGGCTACTTTTACGAGATAATTTCCCTTGAAATAGAAGGAAGAACGAAAGAAATAGGGAAAATAATAATACAGAAAACAAGCTTTTCTGGAGAGATTTTCGGGGTATTTTGATTGTGATTATGAGTAGTGGAGGCGTTGGTGGTAGTGACTTTGATATAAAGAAGGAATGAATGTATAGAAGGCAGGGCACAGGGTTGAAGGACTGTGAGGAAAAGAGGAGAGTTGAGTTGAGACAGAAGCACGTACTTGTGACCGTTTCATGATGGTCCTATTTTTCTCTTTCACTGTCTTCGATTGTAAATGGTAAAAGAAAATGGGTAGCGAAAGACATTCATGAACATATGCACATATAGACACACTTGCACGTAATGACTTTTTCTTAGTTTTTTTGCTTACGAAATATACAAGTATACATTGTAACGGGTATGAGAGGACAATTATTTTTCTTTCATTTTCGTTTAAAAGTAGAAGTAGTACCAGCGAAAAGTTTTCTTTTTACGAGAGAAAAAGAATTTCATAAAGAAATAATGATGTTGTGTTAGCTATTTTTCTTCTATGAGGTGGCGGTTAGTTGCGAAAAAAGAACGGCAAAAAATAATGTTTATAAATATGCATGGCCAAAGTTACCTAAACATTTTGGTACAGCTTTTTTAAAGTAATTATTTCAAAAGAGGGCGAAATGCACAATAAATTTAGTAAGAAAGTACTATGGTTCAAAGCCAGTCAGAAATGTGGTTGTGTGGGTATAGGAATGTCTTCTGTCGAAATGGCGAACTTATTAAATCAGTTATGCAACGGGTTTTTACTTTTTACTTGAGGAATTTATTTGAAAGATAAGATGAAGTTATTTGGATAACTTTCTTCTTATTACTATTACATATTATGAGCACTATAATATATGATGACAAGAAAGGATGATGATCTAAGACAGGAAATTGGGTTTGTGCCTATTCACGTGAAATATCGTAAGCCGTTAGATAAATACCCTTCTCCTGTGAGGAAAGGACTTGTATTATGAACGAGACGAGACACTATAAAGATAACGTTAAGAATAAGCCATAATAATGTTAATAATAATAAAATGATGACGACACTGATGGAGCAATACAACAGGAGCATTATCATCATCACATCATGATCATCATCATATGCTGCTCTCACATCTCTTTGTACAAAAGAAGATTCATGCAATACGAAAATCTTTAGCAAAGGACTAGCGTGCACCAAACCAGCTATAAAAATATTTTACGTACGGCAAAATGCAATGCATTCTTGTACAAAAGCAAGCACTACATTTCATACAAAGAGAAATACTCAAAAGACATAGACAGCACATGTAGCACACAGAAAGAGAAGAGAAATGTCTATTTAATGTTGTAGAACAAAGAAATAGGGAACAACTTTTCATTTTGGCTCGTGCTCGTCCTTTTATTAAAATGAATTATATTGCACTTGGTTGACGAGGAAGAGGAGGACATGGTATGGTAGCATAACGAGAAAAGCTTACATTGCCCCTTATATACATCTGCTTGAATAAATGTTTTAATATGAGAAAAACACAAGCTGTTCCAAAAAATATATTTTATGCATATTATCTTTAGACTGCACACGTTAAAAAATTCGACACAAATGGAATATCTAAAATATGAGGAATACGATAATGAAGGCACTTCTTTCGTTCATTCTGTTCAGTTCAAAGTGAGAATAGAGGAAAACGATAGCTACACTACAATTTTCCTTTTTGTTAAAAAGCTTTCATGGAAAACTGAAAGCAGAGAGAGGCATAGTTTTTTTTCTCAACACAGACAAGGTAGAAATCTAGTGACTTCGCCTTTATGTTATACGCGTTATGTACGGTATGGTGGATGAAAATAGAAAGCTTTCCTAACCAGAGGGACAATCTCATTATCATCCTATTGTTCTTTGCAAGATTTTAATCAGCCAACGCAACACCAACCAAGTACACTTATTGCTGCTTGAATACTACCGCGACTGCTCTAACAATTTCAATGAGAATTCACGGAAATTTAATCATTTCAAATATTTTCATATAGGCATATGTCTATAAAGTATGCTATATATTTTAATGTATGTAACAGTCTAACTTTACACATTGACTAATTGGAAAGCATGTGGACACGCACAATATAAGCACTAATCAGTAGGATTATAGTGTGCATAAAAGTTGTTTTCAATGGGATCTACACTTTAATAGTGGGTCGTGGGATTGTGGTAGCCAACAAAATCCACGAGTCAAAAAGTAATGACAACTTGACTTGGAATCCTTAACCGTTGGAATTAGACTATTGCTACTATACTAACATGGTTGTTCATAATTGTATCGTATAATTGCGCCTTACAGACATCAAATATTTGATGTTGGTATGTCGGTATGTCAAACACACGAATGGGCTGACAAATACCACTAACTATACATGTTTGGCTTGACGATGAAATGAATAATGTAGTCACTTATTGCTATCGGGGAAAATTAGTTTGTTTAAGAAGAACAATGGGAGTGACGACACCACTTGCGCTGTTGACTTGTATATAAACTGTGTCTTCAACTCAAATTTAGTATGTAGTTGTTGCAGCTGGATAACTGTATAATAAATGTTAGAAATTCTGCATGTACTAAGGCATGTTGCCGAAAAACATGTTGGAAGAAAGTCCTCATATCGAAAGAAAAATCGTACAGATCTTAGTCAAAGTATAGATTGACGAATTTTTACTAACAAAGAAAATGAATTGAAACGATACAGTTTCTCCAATCCATGACTTTCCTCCTCTGTTTTGATTGACAAATCAAAACCAACAATTGTCCTTGTTAAATAGAATACAAATCCTAATTCGGAAAAAAATCAACGATAATAGAATTTTTGCATAGTATTTATTGTTTGGGGAAAGTTTTTCGTCTAGCAGTTTTCGGCAATTCGACCTTTGATCATGTGCGAATAGGGATCCTGATGTTGGTTCCTGATACCTATCAGCCAACTACTACTGAGAAAGAATTGACTCAAGTGTGTGATAATAGTAAGTTATAGTTGGTATGATAGAAATACATAAATATTTACACGGAAATGACTCATGGTATGTCGTACTTTGTTATTGTAAATTCAAATTTTGCATATTTGTAAAATATTTTTCCCTATAGCAAGTCCCTTGTGAAATTTTCCAAGAAATTCAGAAATTATGGAATACAGAATCCTACTGAAACTACAAAAAGGTACACATTCAAAATCACAGCGTGAAATATGACATATTTTGAAATATTAAACAGTATATTGCATAATAGAGCACAAACACAATCGAATAATTTTTTATACTAAATCTAATTTAGCCATTTCGAGAAAGCAAACCTATATTTAGTTTCTTTTGCACTGCACTGTTGGAATCTACTCCTGATCTGATGAATTGAAAGAAGAGTAACATTGCTAACATGACCCTATACCCTATATTCCGAAATGAAAGCTTACTGTTGTTATACCATTGTTGATACTTAATATATTAAGTGCTGATAATGATACAAAAAATTGGCTTTTGGGGGTTTGTTTTATTGTGTCACATAACGAAGCTGGTGGGTAGTTATATAGGTATTTGTAACATTTAGACATGTACCTAAACAATTTCATGGAAAATATATATATTTGTTTATTGTGTAATTTTGTGGGTAACTGATACTTTTGACTTCAAAGCAAAGAGAAAACATTGTCATGATGAGACAAAAGAAGGTTATTGCAAATGCGAGCATAAAATGGTACATTAGTGTGGTGGATGATGATAATAGGAACAAAGACTTTTCTGCAAATCTGGGTATGCTTTTGAGAGAAGAAAGAGTCAAGCCAAGGCCACTCCAGAAAGGAGTTTTATATATTTTATTATTAACGATGCAGAACTTATATTTTGATAAGCTTCGCTTTTCTTCTTGTATAAATAATACACAAGTTGAGTTTAACTTTTAAAGAATCATTATCGCATTCATTCCTTTGTCACTCAAAATGTCCAAATAAAACCATTCTTGTTTTTGTTCGAAAACCAACTTTTATACTAATGATACTAAGCTTCTTCGCAAGCATTTCAATGTGACTGTATACAATTCGAATCTAGATTCATATTTAATTAAAATGTAGACCCAAAATCAGATTTCCCTACTATCATTTGAAGAGGTATAAAGGGGCAATATGATATAATAAAAACTAGATCTTTGTGCTGACTATTATGTCTACTCTGAAGCTTGAAATTGATACCATAACTGGATTTGATTTGCTAAAATACATGCCTTGTTTGGCTTTTCCCTTTTGATTTATTTTAACTTGAAATAATGATAATAATCTGTTACATGTATCTGTCCTGTTGAAAAAAACAATGTAAATATGTATCTCTCTTCTTTGTAGTAGTTGCTGCTAACCATATATTTTGAAAGTCGGATGTAACGTAACGTGTAGTGAAGGCTATAATTGATTAAAATTACACCACAGTAATTAATAGTATGACTGGAGTTAATTAGTGACGTGACATGCAGGAAGTGGGAAGCTTCCTTGGAACTTGCTTTTTTACATTACGTATAGAGAATGTGCATACTTTTTTAATTCTCTTTTCATTCATTTCAATACACTGTGAAAGCATAGCCTCAGGAGCAGAACATCATGCCATGTATAATGTTCAATCCCTCATCAGTTGCATATAGCATATACACTATAAATTCTTGATTAATACCTTCCATCTAAAAAAGGTAGATAAAAGATGGCCACATACAAAACTTCATTATTCAAAATTATAACACTGTAGTTATATTATAACATTATATGCTATGTTATAGTATTAATTATATCATCAATTATAAATAGTAGTAGTATAGTTTGTACATAAAAGATGTCTATATGTACGTAACTCCGTGTATGTGTCTTATTTACTGGGTGGGTTGGTGTTGGTTTGGTATATAGTCATGTTTAAATTAGTGTGCTAAGTCAACTCGTCAACCTACCCATAAGAACGAAAAGCGGAAAGATTTGGGCTTACGAATACATTCGTTCATTAAATATGTATTTAAGAAAAGGCCATGAATCACTTCTCACTACTATCATGCATGCACTCACTCATTAAATTTTAGAACACATACAACTATATTACTTCATGAGAATAAAAACAAAGTTTATCGTTAATTAAGGTTTCAATCAACTTTTTATAATTTGTTAGGCATACTCCTGTGTTTGCATTTAAGTAACTAGGAACGCATCTGAGCAGGATACATACAATAAATATTCGCCCACTATTCTGGCTATATACCTTTGACATTTACACATATTACACACAGGTAATTAATAAAAAAAGGTGGTGTTGGTTGTACCGTAGCATACAATTTTTTTTATGTATAAGGCTTGTACACCACATCAGCTTCCTGCTTGTCTTCAGGCAAAATTACTCTTCTTTAGAAAAACGCAGTGAAAGTTGTAGTGGTTTCCTAACGCATTTTATGTTACAAACAAGCATACATATAGTATTTCCAACCAAGTTGAAAGCTCTCACTCAGGCTTTTAAGATGAAAGCAGGAAAAAAATGAGTCAACACATGTTCACGCTCGACACAGATTCTGTTTACGGTAACTGCGAGGTTGCTGAAAAGGATAGCACATCACGAGATGACTTTTTATGCAAGCGGAAAACTTTTACTTGAAAACATACGGCACGATATTTATTTACAGTTAATAATTTATTCAAGAAAGTTTCCTTCGCCTCACATGCTCCAGTTTTCCAATATTAAGGCGGAGAAATTTACGACTTTTCTCTTCGAAATTGTGTACACCTGGAACTTATGACATCAAAACACATCATAACTACTTTCGAAGCGTTCATGTAGACTCAAAACGTATACAATTATTTAATAAATGTATACGTTGCTATATACATATGTATCTCTGAATCTGCGATTAAAATTTAATTTATTGCAAATATTTAGAAAAAAGTAAAAAGAAAAGTTTTCCCACTTGTATGGCTTCTTATACAACGTCAAAAAATTGAAAAATAACATCAAAGCTTAAAAAAGCTTCACAACACATAATTAAGAAAATGTAGTAAATTCAAAAAGTTAGTTAAATTAATTAGTTTTTTTGTAAATCAAAGCTACGCATTTGTGACAATTCAAAGTGAAATCTTCCGGGAGTACAAAAGTTTACATATCATATAATTTGTATGCTGAGGACAAATCCAAAAGAATTCGAGAATTCAACAGATGGTTTCAAATCCTCTGATTCCACGATACTTTTACTACTTTTTTCTAGTATCAATTTTGTGTTTAGACTTTTGATTCGTGAGGGAGCGTACATAAAAAAGGCATCCGTTTGTAACTCTGAGCATGTCGCCTAAAACTACTGTAATGGCAATACAAACCATACATACGTGTTTCTAAGTGTGTATTGAAAGTACAAATATTGGTCCATGTTTCAGATTTCGATTTCACTTCACATACAACAGTATGCCGCTATGATAATGCAATGGATGATGGATAAAAGAATCTGTGTCGCAATACTTTTATTCGAGTTGGTTTTTACTGCATGTTTGCATCTATGTACCAGTCTGATTTTCAGCCGAAAAGAAAAATGCATAAAAAAAGTTATCTAGCATGTGCACATAGAATTTCCCAAAAAGGGTAACATTCGGCATTCCAAATTGTTTTTGCGATCTTGATTTTTACGTGTCACGAACTACCAAAACCAAATATGCATGTAAAAAAGACACACATCTGCTACAGAAGTTGCTAAACACATAAGTAT
The DNA here is from genome assembly GCA_034699025.1 of Entomobrya cf. arborea Gr-Col-00668. Classification (NCBI taxonomy): domain Eukaryota; kingdom Metazoa; phylum Arthropoda; class Collembola; order Entomobryomorpha; family Entomobryidae; genus Entomobrya; species Entomobrya cf. arborea Gr-Col-00668. The sequence continues at coordinate 17,268 of JAQIWN010001077.1, forward strand.
GTTTACCGTTAATCCAAGGGAAATAAATGCCTCATGCATTTGATGTCATTTACTTTCTGACTGAAATTGTGTATTTCACGAAGGAAAACAAGTCATGGTAGAAAAAGGCCTGAAGAGCTTTATACAATCCACGTATGTCCCTCTACAAGACTGGGGCCCATCCTATTATGAAATTGCTGTACATGTCATGCATTGAATAAACGCATTACATCTTCTGATCCAAGAGACTTTTGCTTCACATGTATCACCAGCAAACTGAATATGGTAAATGGGAACAATGCCTATAAAGTAAAAGTGCATACATATTTATTGTAAATAGTTAGTAGCTTAGCAAGTACAAGTACACTAAAAATACATAAATGTCTCAGACTTGGAAGAAGAAGAAAGAATTTTGGATGATGGGATGTAGCTTTTTTTGTGAATGCATTACTTCTTTGTTATGTTTTCATCATCTTCCATTCCACTAGACTTTTCAAAGGAAAACAAAGTGAAAGCACCACTACAACATGCATGAAATGTGTGTGGGAACACACTTCACTATTCCACTTCGTCTAGAGAGTACCAAATAAGTTCAACTTGTCACGGAAATACCAAAACACACACACCTATACACACAAAGAGATACATTCTTCTCCTTTTTTCTACATTCACTTTTCATTGATAAGAAACTACGATCATCTTTTTTTCCTTTCTTCAATTTACTTCGTATAAATAGGCCTATAAAACATGTTTTCTGTTGCCTTCCACATTTACCAGACACACACAGAGAGAGAGAGTACATCATGCCAACATCATTCATCAGTATATTCATGAAGTAGAAAAAGGAAAAGTAAACTTCAGTCAGTGAGTCAGTCAGTAGTATAAAGAAGCAGCCCTGCGGAAAAAAGGAGTTTTTCCTTCTTTCTCATTTTATTGTCAAATAGTGTACACAAACTAGCGCAATTCTTCAATCAGTCAAAGAGGACATTCCATAAACTACAACAAGGCCCAACAAAAGTATATCACACAGAAGAACGTGGGAAGAAAGTACATGAAATAAGTAATATATACATACATTTTGCGACGCAAAGAAAAGAAAAAAGTGAATGATGATGAGGAATGAGAAGATTTCGCTCTGTTACCTCACTTTTTTAAACCATTTTTCACAACAACTTGTATGTATGCACCAGCTTCAGAAGGGCAAGTCAGTCTGTGGAAATCGAAAGGATGAAAATCCTGTCCTGTCAATGGACCTGATAGATAATATTATGTACGTTTACTGCATATGCATTTGTCTGGTATCTGATACAGTTTTTATACGTTTCCTTTTCTTCTACCTTTCTCTTAAAGGTATTGCAGAGAGAGAAAGTGAGAGGGTAAAATGGAATTCTTGAGATTTATATTGGATGTATGAATGTGCACACACGTGGACAAAAGTGCATATCTCTGCACAAAAAAAAATCATTTTTCCCTTTTATACTGACTGAACGATATATCTGCAAATAGTTTTCATTGACGTTTCATGTCGTGTACCAAAGAATACCATCATCATTTTTGATGCTAGATGCATTTTCATTCTTTTAGAGTACAAGAAATGAGCACAAGATACTCTTAGATCTGAATTGTTGCTTTCTTTTCCACATAACAATTTCGGTGTACTGCACTCTTTTATCAAAACTGGATTTTATCCCTTTCCTTTATTTACCAGTGGTAAGTACATGGGACTATAGAATAAAGGAAAGTTGTAAAATAAGCGTGTTAGTATTTCTCCTTATTATTTAGTGTGTATATAAATAGGTAGATACGAAAAGGGAAAGGGGCTCTTCAACACAAATATATAAAGCTTACACAATGTACATTATATATTATGGTTGCATGTAGGCCTTTGAGATGAGATGGCTCACTTTGTTGGGCTTGGATGGGGAAATGTTCAGTAAGTAGGTAAAAGGAAACCGCAAAAAGTATGACAGAACTATTTCGAATGACTTTGACTTAACAAAACGTATATAAATGATAAATATACACACAGAGTTTTCTTCTAAGAATCTAGATTACCCCATACAATATAATATGATTGTGTGCGATATGTGTGTAACTTTATTACACTTACACACACATCTCCAGCTGTTTCTACGGTCGAAGAAGTAGTCCTCGATTGTGAAATCCACTTGTGTGTTTTTTTCCTTCGCCTTCAACTTTATCGCTCTCAGAGTTGACTAAAACGTTTACTTTTTGACTACACCATTTCACCTCGCTCTTTTGTTCTAAGAAAAGTAGTGAGAAGAACATTGTCTTTCGCCATTAATGTTCGCACGGAAAAACCGCAAACATCATGAAACGTCTTTATGTACTTTTTTTCTTCTATTTTTTCTCTTTTTCTGTCTCACGAACGCTTTATTGACGCATGCAGAACCTCCAGACATACATACTTTTGTCATTTAACAAGATTTTCTCATGAGCGCACCATGTCTTGAAGTAGTGCAAATAGGTAGGTAGATATGTTTTCCCGTAAAGCTACATTCATTAACATTAAAGTATGTACACTTGCAGAAATACATTTAGTTCGCTTTTGTTTCATGAGCCGTATTTAATAACAAAGCGAGCAGGAATATCTTATTATTGGATAAACAAACATCACGCAACAAAAGCTACAAAGTTGGTAGTTTTCCTAGAGCTTACTCTCGCCTAAAAGTCTCAGAAGAAGACGGAATGAGGTAGTTTGCTACTTAACTCAAATCAGTCACTGAATGAGCAAAAACCTTGCCCAGATGTAATATAAACCAAAAGACTTAAATGTTGGGGGAGTAAATAGTCTGAAACAATACAAAACATAAGTTTCACGCAGTATTCTGTAGGAACATAAAATGTAAATGTTGCTACTGAATCATATAATAGTTACTTATGCATCGTTAATACAAGCTTTGTTTGTTAGGGAATCAAGGACAACGTATGCAAAACAAAATACTTCACCTACCAAAATGTGTTTTTACGGTTGAAAAATTCATAAACAATACATGTACACAGTACACACGTCTAAATTAGTAATGACTTTAAAAAGACAAAAAGTCAAAACTCCAATGGATTTTCAAACAAACCTTCCTTTTTGCACATAAACATAAAAACAACTTTGTAAACTCTGAGAGAGAAGAAACTCAGTAAACAGGCAAAATATCAACAAAGGAGTTCACATATCATAGCTGATAGTCTAAAGAATCTATACACTTATTTCCCAAACTATCCGAAAAGTTCTTCAAACTACTCGTCCCTTGTCATATTAGGCAAAGGGAGCGTATAAATAAATAAAATTGGTAGGTATGCCTCCAGCCTCTCTAGTCACTTTCATTCATACAGATGTGACTTCCCCCAAAAATAGAATGTGTCACACATTGCTAATAATACACAACCGCATATATTCTCTCTCACACACTTTCTCTCTTTCCTGAGAAAAGTCAGGTTATTTGGCCTGTCTAACCTTTCTCTCTTTTGTGCTCTCACGCCAGGCCAGAGCAAAACCGGTATTTTTCATACATTTTCATAATATTGTATTGTATAAATCTATAGACAGCAAAAAAGGAACAAAGTTCAGCGACTAGTGACAATAGAAGGAAAGAGACTTCACTTGTATTGCATTATAGAATGCACAGAGGTAGTATTAGCAACGCAACAACAAGCAGCAGAGTAACATGAAAGTGCAAGTCCAAAAGGCTAAGGCTAGTTCACTCAATCGTTGAACAAAACACCGAGCTGGTACCATACACAAGGCTGGCTTAATAATTCCACCATACCTTTATACTATATACAAACCAGCTATACTACTAAAAGCTGCGGCTTCCATGCTCCCCAACTCTCTTTCTTCTTCAGTACTCCCAGGAGCCGCATCACTTCCTGAGCAAATAACACACACACAACCGAACCGGGAAGGATAATGGTAGCGAAGAAGCAAGGAATGGGGAAAGTGAGTAAAAGGAGAGAATTGAAATAATGACGTCTCTATACATCATCTTTCTTTTTTCGTTTGTACTTTTCTTACCTTTCTCCTTGTCTTACATAAAATGTCGATGAAAAATATTCCTTAAGTTGTACATATGCCTTGAGAGTTTTATATTTTCTTTTCTCATGTAACTTTCACTTATGTTAAAAGGAAAATATTTTCATGTTGCACAACACTATTTTTATGTAGGTTTGAAATAATGAACTAGTGTTTTCATTAATTTGAAGGTTGTATATATTTTAAGAGATAAAAAAAAGGTTAAAGGTGGGTTTTCTCACAGACAGACTTTAGATTTTATATATACATATTCGTAATTCCCTTCTTGACATTATTACTTTTTAAACTTTTTCCCATTTTTATACATTTTGCTTTTCCACTATCACATATTACTCATTCTCAGTGAAGTGGAATCAAGTAGGCGCAAAACAGCAGATTTGTATGGAACGAAATTCGAAAATGGCTGCACAGGTTTATTAGTTTCAGGATTGGAATACACACTTTTGTATTTAGTTTTATTTGCTGGAGATCGTAACAAAAGTGGTGGTTCGAAATCCCAGAAAAGTTGTCGCGTCATTTTCCATTCCCCTCGGTTTGACTTTAATTGTGTCGCAGTATATTCGTTAACCCAGTGAAAGTAATTTTCTCCTGTTTGTGAAACAAGGGATAAAACATCACAAAGTAGAACATCAGTATATGTTTTTTATATGACTTGGATACAATGTGTCTAGTCATGTATATTACAGTTTAACTATGTATTTATTTTGATACACTATGGTTCGATCATGGGTGCTGCAGACAAACTTATCGTTAGTTGTATATATGTATGATTGAAGTACCTATTTTTATTTTGTTCGGTATCCTTTTATCATCTCACTTGCGAAGAAGAGCGTGTGTAGAAGGTACATGGATTGTGTGTAATGTAATCCGAGATATTACATAACATATAAAACCCATACACCATTTAGTAATACACAAAAATAGAGACAGAAACAGACATATCGCACCACCACCACCACGTTGGTTGCTTCAACAGTTATTTGGTCTGTCGACCCATGGAAGAACGACCACGCAAAGGGAAAGTGACATGGATGGAGTAATATGTTAAAATGAACCAACAACTACACCATGTGGAAACAATATATAGCGGCAGAAGGAAACACTAAAAAAGGGAAACAAATACACAGCATCAGCAAGTTTTAGCACTATTTTTTACAACCTTTGAAAACTTAACCTGTCTTCTGTTGGATACTGCATGCATGCTGTTTTCAAGTACCAAAACACACCACACCACCCATATTATAGTCATGAGAAGAAAAAATTATTTAGTTTTAGTGGATACACGCTATAAAACCTTTTTACTAGTAACCCGGCTATAGCATGCCATGCATACAATGTGTTATGCTATCACTCACTTCACTTTCCCCTGAAGCTATGAGATTTACAAAGTTATCAAACTGCAATGTTATGAAATGGCTTACTGTTATGTAACGATGTACACATTGTATAAAAAAATTGTTTCGCAAATACTACTCCGTATCATAAACAGATCTTCTCTTTGAGCAAAAAAATATACAACTCTGGTGTAAAAAGTTTTATAGACAACAAGAAGCAGTTGTAGCAGAAACTAAGAAGAAAGCTATGAAAACATGAAATCTTAATGCCTTAATTTGTTCAAGAGGGTGATAATTTTTATATAAATTGTTTTCAACCAGCGTGATGACTCCAGCTCATAAAAACAAGCACAAATGGTGTTTCGTTTTAGTGTGTCAGAGACACTTGAAACACATTATGTTTTACTAATTTATTTTGTTTCAACTTTTATATCAAAACTCATGGGAGATTGTGTACCAAATAAACTTTTCCTGGAACTGAATATACAAATGAGTTGCATTTTTGATAAATATAATATAATTCACTGGAATTTTGAAATAAATACATATTAAAATTGATGTTGACTATTTTTAATTACAAATCTTTTTCATGTTTTGAAAGTTGAGAAGGGTTTTTAATAACTCTTAAAAACGTCAAAGAATACAAAAAGCTACAATTTTAATATGGAGGCAGTCAAAGTATAGTTCATGCGAGATAATGTGTAGTGTGTAGCATAATTAAAATTAAACTTAAAAGGCCGTGACTAGAGTTCTCATGGCGGTCCAAAACTCAGCGAGCCACTCATGAGTTCGCTATGCTGCCAGACTCGATAAGCTCA
>JAQIWN010001078.1:0-23443 GCA_034699025.1 Entomobrya cf. arborea Gr-Col-00668
TAACAGCATATGTTCCTTTTTCACTTTTTATCATTCTTTTCCCTCGTTCACACAAATAATATTTTCTTTTCACATTTCATAGTTCTAATAACACCATCCTATCATTATTGCATTGGAGTACTCATCATATATATTATGCTTATTTATGTATATACATCAGTTAGTTTCAAAACAGCTTTCTCCTCTTCAGAAAAGCACGTATTTATTAATGTTGCCTCTTTTTTTCTCTTTCTCTGATGATGACAGTCTCATTTCAACAGGATTTTACTTGTTTCTTTTTATTTACAGAAAATATATATATTATTATGATGACACTAGATGAACCAGTAGGTTTAGCTACTACTGCTTGCTGACTCCTATGCGTATACATATTCTGTGTATTTAGGCTTTCCCCAGTAGTGAGGTTTAGGTTACACGACAAGTCATTTGCTCCACTCAAACTCTCATATGTATCATTAGTGAAGACAGTTGTGTAAGTTTTCAAAACGGAGTTGTTATCATATTTTCATCAAAATTCTCCAAACCATCAGTGGCGTTTCTTGGTAGGTACTATACAAACCACCGCTCGCAAACAAACATCCTATTTGAATGAATAGAATGATATGGAACGTCATGGGACATTTCTCAAATTTTTCTCTCTTAACTTTTTCCACACTGTTTTTTTAGAAAACTGTCATATTATTAATAATAAGTGAAAGGACTCCCCATCAAAGAAACGGAAGTGCTGGTGATCGTATTGTAAAGATTTGCTTTTCTTTACAGTTACACATGCATGCATATTAAGTACTTATTTTCTATACGATTCCAAGAATTTTTGGAAAAAATGTGAACCTAAGTGGATAATTTTACCAATGTCTTCATATATCTGGACGACAAATCATGTCCTTGTTCATATTTGCACGTTGTAAGTAATAGTCTTTATCATAATCTTCAATCTAATCTACACACTTGTAAATACATTAATCTGACATGTACACTTACACACAAGTAACCTCAATATAAATCCTTAAGCGTACTAATCTGTTAATAGAACGATGTTACAGTCACTGAAAATCAAAACAACTAACATGAAATATGACTTTGTAGAAAGTGGAAAGAAGACAGATGGCTAGTTGTTACGCAGAAAATTTATGTGGTATTGAATGAAACAAGTAGGGATCATAAGAGATAGTAACGTTTCGTAACAATTTCAGGAGATTTGTAATCATATATTTTTTATCTTTTTATCAATACGCTCCGGATGGCTTTCATAAAAAGATGAATGTGGATATATCTTACCATTTTTTGTGGACACTATAATTTTATATTATAATTGTTACAAAAATAGAAATAACGACGATGCCGATATTGACGATGGGATGATAATGTATACGAGAAAACCTTGCCTTGTCTTTTAGTGCCCCGTGACAAAATAATCTCTGTGTTTGACTTGAGCTTAAAGTCTTAGTCTTAGGCCCGTTTTGTTCTCGTCAGATGAACAAAGCATAAAAACGAATCCCATGTGTACCTGGATTGCATCTGTCCTGTGCACACAATTGGATTTTGGACAGTTTTTATGTGACCATGTACTCCTCATTCGTTTCCTACTGAACAGTACATATTATGGTGTCAGATAGATTGTGTAATAAAAAATAATGCATTTTTCATCCCTATCGATCATACTTTCCGATCGCACTTCTTATTTTTGCTCTTATATCTGGTGACTACATGTATACGATAAAAATAAGTATTTTTTCCGTTATTATCCATGTCAAAAAAATCGCTCAATGATTTATGTATATACACATACTAGTATCTTTAGTCTTATTTAAGACATCATAGTTTACTCAGCGGCATCACCATCACGTTCGGATTAAGCTGTCTATGTGTTTTTACTTATGGAAAACACATTTTTTGCCCTAAAAATATTTTAGCACTTATCTATGTCACTCTTCATATTACAAGTACATACACGGATGACAAAGATAGATACTAAAAATGTACCATATATTTGAAGAAGATTATATTGTTCACTTTATTTGAACGTTAGAAAACGAAGTTAAAAAACCTTAAAGCACTTGACTTCTTAATAATAGGTTGGATCAAGTAATGCTTAAGAATATTTTTACAAACTATAAGAATGTCCTTGAAGTTTGTACATGTTTTTTATCAGAGCGTGATGGTGGATAGATATTTTTTTTAAACGTTGTGTCGATAGTTCCCCCAGTTTGTTGTTCTGGCTCATTTGGATTTTACAAAGTGTGTACGACAAATAATGTCTTTCTTATAAAATATATAATAATATAACACAAGGTATTGTTGTTTAGGTTGAAAAGCATGGAACAATGGTCAAGCCAAAAGCTTTCTCGGTAAGAGGTAAAAAGATATTGTGGTGTCTGGTCTGCTTGTTTCTTTTTTTTATAAGAAAGTAGATAAAATGGTCGTTTTCCCATAAATTCTAATTCATATGTCTCATCTATCTTCTTTCTTTGCCGTTTATTCTTCCTGCCAATTTTCATCATTACCGTTCACTTATAAAGAAGAGAAAAGCTTCTCCACATAAAACTCCAGCACTCCATTTACCTCAAGAGCTTTTCATATAGTTGTAGATATACTAAAGACACTATAATAAGAACATCAATGGATCCACTATGAAGTCCTTCGAAGTAGTTCCCACTACTCCAATTCAGTAGTTTCATATTTGTATTGTTAAATGAATGACTCTGTTGAGTTGCATGTATTTCAGTAGCACGGGAAAATGCCAGGGGAAATTTTTAAGATTCGTTGTTTTGTAAGCTTTTGGAGCACTATTGTCGTGAATGGCTAGATCAATTACAGTTTGGGTTATTATAAATTAGAAGCATGACTTACAGAATAAGTTTGTTTAAAGTAAGCTATTTTCTTGATACAAAATGCATGTCTCACAGTACCCCGTAACTAATATATAGTTGCTTTGAGAGTCCTTGCTTTGTATACATACCATAAAAGTTAAGGCGTACGAAAAGTGTGCGTTGTAAATTATTCAGTATTTTTCCCACGATAGTAGTACAGCCAGTTTAAAATTTTAACGCTGATTTATATGCATATAGTGTAGTGTAGTTAAAAAAAAATTATTATTCCGTACATATTATGGACTTCCTGCAAACATGGGAGTTCTAAGCTTATTTATATGTTCCATATAAAATTGGAGAAATGCATTTTTTGAGTCCCTGTATGATTTATGATTGTTGTATTGCTAAGGTCTTGTATTCTGATACGTCATAAGCGAGATATACGAATGTAAAGAATAAATGTCCCTTTTTTCAATTAAACAGCATACAATCATTGTTAATTCAAATCAAAATATGTCAACTTGAGACATCACAACAAAACTTCACCAAAACCTTTTTTCATATTCAGAGAAATGTAACTCATTGTAAAACAATCGTATTTTAAAGTATTCAATTCATAATATCTGGTGTCACGAAGAAGGACAGCATTTCAGGGCAAATTATGAAATGTATTGCGCAATATGTCTGTGTACTCCAGATACTAGCTAAAAGATGCATGCTATGAACACGGGCATTAAGCTTTCCTCGTCTTTTTTCCCAGAAAGTGCTGCTATGTTTGCATACTTTATTCATTAAATTTTCAAAATGCAATTTTTCCAAATTTATGAGCTGTACTATCCAGTAAAACAGCGGACATTTTCTGACATTAAAGTATTTGTAAATGACAGAAATATATAAACTTACGCTTTAGGTATATCTACATAATATTATGAGCCATTAGAAGATCAGAGAACAATGTAGTATTATTGTTGCTCTTTATCAATATTTGTTTGTATGCGAACTTTTTTAAAGTTATTTCTTGAAGAAGATGTGCATGTGTCATCTTAACATCTCACCACGTGAATAAACATCTGATAGACAAGATTGTTTATGCATCTAACATATATTATTATGCACTTTCTCATCTGAAATTTTTACGAACTCATCTCAAAGGAGACCACACGAGAAATAGGCAAATGCAAAGTACAACTGCAAATAGTCTGACCTTTATTTTCAATGCTTCAGGATGTCATTGTCACATCTCCGTTGTCACTTGCAGTGATAAGGTTTTTATCGACCATAAAACTAGGTAAATGCGTCTACAAGTTTAGTCTACGTAACTTACCAAAATGCAAAAGTAAAATATTGGTAGTAGGGCAGATGATGCTTTCGTGGAGTTTGAATTTTCTTTTCTATCACATTAATAAACGTGATTACATAAATCCACTTGAATGCCCCTGTTCCATATTTTATTCATTCGACAAAAGATTATCATAATGAGGCACATGTATATGCATGTACTACAAACTACTAGTTGTACAGGACGTCTGACGCTCACATCTCATTAAACACATTTATAAAGTGTGAGAACTTTCAACACCATGCAATGTTGAGATTTACGTATCTAGAGTAAAATACACAGCATATACTTCATGATTCATACGAATACATATCATTCGACTTTCTATATGAAATATCGTAAAAGGTGTCTACATCTATAATAAGCCTTTTAAAGTGTCGAACAAAATGGAGAGAAATGACGGAACAGATAAGAAAACAGACCCTTTTTCTTTCCCAGTTTGATATTCTAAAGGAAAACTGCAAGTGGCAACCTAAACTTTCTCTTTTCTCGTTTTATGTTCATTTCCATCGTCAAATCATGCATGGATCATCATCACCACCATCACAGACAGACTCATATAACATGGTTATTGCATGTATGTATTCAGTATGCCTACAACTTCCCGTTCCTATCTTACTTCCTTTACAAACTCCTTTGCATGTCTTGAGCCGAGTACCTCACAACATTGTGTAAAGTGTGAGTAAAAGTGGTGTATGGTGGTGTGATGATGATGAACTTGTGTTGTCTTCTCTCTTCACGTCTAATGATATAAAGTACTACGATGATGGTGATGATGATGATGAAAATCATGAGAATATTATTGGTTGCTGGCATGAAATGATGGTGTTAGTGTTACACTTAAATTCTGTATGGCTTGCTGATGGCAAAATATATTTATTCCAACACCCAACTACCATTTCAAACACTGCTCCACCATAGTCATACATAGTGGCATTTTCCAATTTCTCTAGTCCAACTTAACTATACATTATAAATACTTTCTTCTTCCTGCTTCCTTGCCATTATTATTGAAGCATAATTCAATGAGATTTATTCTCACTCCTCCAGGGAAGTAATTTAGGTCGAGGTTTGGTTTCTTCCTTTGTCGTTTACTTATCCTACCGAATAATCTAATATCACATTTTGATGTATTATACACACAAGTGCTTTCTAAATTATAGCAACGCAACGGTACCACCACGTTTTTAGCTCTTTCCCATTCCCATTACATATTACAGCGTTTCGATAGCAGGATAAAATAAATTGTCGCAGGGTAGATGGATAGATATCAATAGAATGATCTCATTATTACAGCATTTCAACATTCATCCTCCCTTTCTCCAACGTGCAGTTTACACAATTGTTTGTAGTTCGCTCAAGCAAACGAAATATTTGATGAGATACTTGTAACATTCTGTCTGTCTGTTTGTATTGCAACATCAAAGTTCCGCTTGCACATGAATTTTTAAACTTAAAATAAGAAAGTGTACTATTTCTAAAATTTCTTACGGGTATTTGATTTAAAAAATCGTCCCCAACTTGGAAGTCCACCCCTGAAGATATTTTTTAAATTCAAGGGATCAACCCTTTTAGTAGAAAAAGGGACATCTAAGTCTATTTATGTTTTTTAATGTTCATCTTTTCGTTTGGTTGTAGACAACCATTGCATTTACCGATCGTTTAAAGCATTATATTTTTGAAATATACTATCAGGACATATATTGAACACGATTACGATACGATGATAATAATCATCAAAGTGATCATCATCAGATCATAGGAAAGAGTGATAATGAACAGTTTTATGAACAGCACTGTCGACTGCTTGTACTCGTTATTATTTATAGCAGTGAAAGTATATGAAAGTTACGAAAAAAATGTAATCTATTTTTGTCAAAAGGCGGATATTTCCGTATCCTTAAGTACCAGCTTTAGTTTCTTTAAGAAAATAATTTTCATCTAATGCTAGTGTAGGACCCCTTGTGTGTGACTTGACTAGACTAGTGAAAGTCGACATTATCGACAATGTCAGATTGTTCCATAGTGTATTTCCTTGAAATTGCTAGGAAGTTACGATGAATTCCCATAAAAAATCGTTTTCAATGTTTGTAAGTCATGAACATTTAAGGTTATACTAGAACAGCGGAAACTTGATGGTACTTCAATTCCTATACCCCATAGCAGTATAAATATTGCATTATCTTTGCGCATATTACATTATTGACTGTCTACTAGTCTATGAGTGAGTGGGGGGAAACAATGACGAAGAAGAGTACGAATATTCAACACAGACAACACTTCTTCGTAAGCCAGATTCACTCACCAGACCAGAGAGTAGGTTAAGTTTTTTTTGTTGGGATGAGGTTTAGAACTGGAACTTCGGAAAAGTATATTCGGATCCCAGTGTTTTCACAAAAAAAGAAGACAAAGTGCATTATGAAAGTATATAGGAGACAGGAGAGCAGTTTTTTCAGTTGTATTTTTGCTCCTCATTTTGGTCTCCTTCTTGTCGAATTGATGATGCCAAACTGCGTTCACGGAATGAACTCAACAGTGTTTTTCGAAAGAAAAAAAAACGCATTTCTACTGTTAGTGGAGAAGTAATAGACATAAAGGAATCGTGGCATCATTTTCTTCCACTACTTATTCCTTCGAACAGGATATCCTACAGCTTTGATGGTAGTAAAAATGCTAGAAAATTACTGTAGAGCTCATAAAAAAGATCGTTATGTCTGCGCCTAAAAATATAGAAATGCTTACCGGGCAAGTAGAAAAGCATCAGAAACAGCAAGTGGAGGAGTGGTAGTGGTGGTGGGTGATGTGATGCGATAGGAAGATCGTTTTTTTCTTATTATGAACAAGTGGAGGACTGAGAGTAGGAAAAACAGGACCATCCATTTATACTATTTTGTATATTATATGGAGCAACGAGCAGAGTCATGCTGTGAGCAAGTTGGTTTTTCTAACGAAAGTACTTACATTACATTACACAGAACTATTGACATTATATATACAAAAAAATAAAGTTGTTTTTTGTTCCTCTCTCTCTCTCTCCCAAGCACTTTAATATGCACCCATCAAAAATACATTTCTTTCTGAGGAGCCAGTAAGTAGTCAAAGTGGCAAGGAGAAAATAGGAATCAACAACGCGGACAGGAAGACGACGAGAAGACTTTGTTTCGTGTTTGTTGAATACACAATTATATTTTTATAATAAAGCATTATTATATGCTGTTACTTTTTTCATTTCTTTGGCATTTTAGGGTTGAATGTATAGTACTTTTGCTTTAAACCTTTTGTTTTGTTTATTTGTCCTCTTCTAAGCTTAGCATATTACGCATTACCCATACCATGAACTATGAAAGCCAACAGAAAAGCACGATTCCAAATCTAAACAGAAAAAGACTAACTTCAAAACAAACTTTCGTTTATTTTGTTTTACAGTAGTGCATGAACTAGAAGTGGGTAGGAGAAATCTTTACACATCAAAGAAAACTAAACACCCAATCACAAAATGGTAGCAAGATGGTAAATCGAGAATGATTGAAATTTATTAGGTATAGGATGAAGGATTGGATAAAAAATTTATACTCGCAATCGAAGCATTTTTATTCTTTACAGAGCTGCCGAGCAAATACTCAACGTGAATTGAACAAGAAAGAGCTTAAGTCTTTGTCAACAGGTGGGATCATAACACATTATGAACAACTGTATTTGAAGGGGGAAAAAATGATCATGATGATGATGTTGATGAGTTCACATAGAAGAAAATTAAATTGTCAAAAACATGACATCAACGCGTGATCGTCATTCACACAGTACAGTGCAGTCCAATTATATTTTGTACTATTCGTTCTATTGACTTTTGTTGTAATGAATTTCTTCGAAAAAAATAATGACTCACACATAAATTGAGAAACGTCTTTGTTTCGAAAATTAGGTGGGGAAGGGACATTAATTATTTATTGCTAAATTGTAACATGCATAAGGTGTGAAGTAAAATATTTACATAATGCTCGCTCTCGCTCTTGGCACTGAAATGGAAAAGCACATTACATCAATATAAATTATTTACGACAGAATATTACATATAGTCCAGAGAGGCAGCGTGAATATATGTATGGATATATTTGTAATTTGAAAATGTTCTTTGTTCTATGTTTGTGCCTCACATTCACACAATGATAAGTTGTTCAACGAATGTAATCATACTCAACATTATCAACTCAACTAGGTACACTACCCAGTTCTCGGCTAGTAAAGGTAAGGGAATCAGTACCATGAACAAATTTGAAATTCAGGATAGAAGTTTAGTTACATGTGAAAAAAAACTTGGGATACGGGTTTTGAGGTGTGTTTGTACAGCATAATAAAACAGCAACTTTCGTACACATCTCAAAGGTAAAAACATTCCCTCATTTGGCTTAAAAGATGACAAAGAGAATTTGGATGATGTTTGTGTGTTCCCTTTGTTCCTTCTGCTCTGTTGCACAATAGAGCAGATAATACATAAATGCATGAAATTCCTTTCAAACTTAGATTGGATGTAAATAAAGTTGTTATAAACAGAAAACAAAAAGGATTCTGTTGGAAATAGGAAAGGAATTAATTTGAAATGACAGGACCAGATGAAAAATGACTTTGTCACCAAGTTTCATGAGTTTTCTAATAAGTGTCATGTAAAAGATGAAAATAAAGAAATAAGGAAGTGGATTAAAATAAATCAAAGTGCATGAGATTGGTTTAATGTTTTATTTGGACAGTTACAGTCATTGTTTTGAAAACAGTTTCTATTTTCAGAATGTTTGTTTCATGTACGATTCGTTAGTTTTGGAGAACTGGATACACATACCATTTTGTTTCAAAAATATAGGTTTAAGATCTAATCTCTACTTTGGTAGGATAAAAGAGAAGAGAAAGTCACATCCATTCCAGAGCGATAGACCAAAAAGGAAAACTAATCCTTGATTTCTTCCATTGGCCAGAAAATTCTGTTTGTTTACAGTGTGCCAACCATGATGAGATTTTCTTGTTAGTGGTGTGTGGTGTGGAGCACTTGATTTGAAATTGATTTGATGAAAAAAATCTCTTAATAAGTTTGGTGAGGAGTGATGTTGGAGAATATAGAATGAAATGATGAAATTTTTATCTTGAACATTGAACAAACTGGAAAATAATTGGGTGCGTTGAGTTGAGACGCTGTAAAAGGCTGAAGGAAGCACAGGTACAAAAAGAGAAGAGAGAACACAGCAGGGACAGATCAAGCCTTTCTTTTTCAAAAGGGACCAGATGATGTTTTCTAGGTTTTACATGATTTTTTACTTACACAGATTATACCATGAGCTTCCTGGATAAATAATGCGAAGAGGTTTTCAGAATTTTAATACATTTTTTTCAAAACTCATTCATCTATCATGTATGATAGCATCTAGACTGGAAATTCCATGCATAAATAAGCTATAAAGAAGAAATCAAGTCATGCAAGAAATTCCGACATATCTTGTTGGATACGTCAAGTTGCATTAGGTTGAGGGTGAATTCTATGAAATAAATGTCATAATGTTAGTTTAGACTATTTCGAAATATTCTGTCATTTGTTTACACTGAATGAATTTTTGAGCATCAAGTTCACTTATTTTCAGAAGTAATTACGACTCTACTATATTAAATTATTCAACGATGGTAAAGGCACAGCTTTTTTAAAAATTACGTGAAGCTTTGTTGGATGCTACAAAGTAAGCAAATACAGATAAAGTGCATTTTTTTTACAAAAATTGAAAAACCAAGGAATCATACAGCTTGTCATTGAACGGAATGTATAAAGTGACTGTAAGTTTGAAGCTGTTCGATGTACACAAACTGGTTACATAGAATTGGCAAAAAAATACAAATACCAAGTAGAGCTTGTAAAAGCTGGTAAAGCAGAAAAGCTCATTGCTCACTGAGCTTTTTCAAAAACAAAAACAATACCTAAAAAGAATTACATCGATCGTTATTTTATAACTTGAACACAGAAAGTCTACCCAAAAAATGAATCTTTTTCTTTTGTTTTCAAATTTAGAAGATAAATTTGTATTACTCGAGGGAGTAGAAAAGGGACGTGCTTTTGTAGTGAAAATTTCTGCGAACTGTTTTGCTGCAGTACTGTATTCTGTACGAGGAAACAACATCTACAATACATTCTTATTATTAAAGTAGCTTTTCATAATATTGCTTTGAGAATTGATTCCACAAACTTTGATTGAAGGATCAAACAACAACACTGCAAACATTATTTTGGTATTTCGTTTGGGCAGAAACGATTTCAAGCGTAATCAAACCATCTTAGGCCTACAGATTCTAAAATTTCAATGTTTCTTTACGTTTATGCTTACATTTTATTCCTGCTTTAGTGCACATTGTTTCCACAAAATAAAACTATGCCCTTGTTTGACGCACTTTTCGATTTGATTAGAACGGGACTTCACCACCAACACACACCAGACCAATCCCCACTTATTCCCAAGCAAATGTGATAAGTACGTAAAGTTCAGTTGAATAAAAGAAATGCATATATATATATTGGCATTTGTGTTGTTAGCTATATATGTCTTCATAAATGGGGAACAATTGACACACAAAACACAGATTGCTTAAGGCTGAAAACTCGTCTTGGTAAGTGATTGTTCTTGTATCACACTTTGCTATTGCTACTATACGATTCCTTCCTTTCGAAAAAAAATCGTTTGCACTTGTCTGTTTTCTTCTTCTCCTGTTTGTATAATGATACAATCGCGGTTGTGCTTGTGTTTTCTTTCAACAACCTTTAAAAATGTCTTTATGTGGTTTTCTTTCGGGCAAAAATCTTATAACTTTTTTATTCGTTTACTTCTTTTTTTTCTGTATGCTTTGGAAACACAGCGGTTATACAATACATACATTTATTATACATACCTTATCTGGAATCACGGCACTTTCCCTTTTCAGAGTAATCAAAATGTATTGTTTGAAAGAAAAAGTTGAGGTGATGCAAGTTTGTAGCCAAAAATTATTTCATGTGTTAAACCTAAAGAAAATCGTGAGAAAAAGTTGACAAACATACTTTTACTTTTGAAAGATGGTTCATAAACATACCTGCACAAGAATTTTCATCGTGGAATTGATTATACCATCTTATCACGACTAAAGCAACCCAGAAATTTGTATTGCACCTCGAGACATGACCAAACATAATCATTTTATGTTTTTTTCTAAGATTTTTATAAGTATTGATGTAAAGCATGAGCCTTCTTACAAGGGTGACAGTGACAAAATATAAAATTAGAATGTACGGAAAAAGTTACTTTTATCTATTTTTGCAGATTGTACATAGCAAACTTAGCGAAGACTCGAAATAAGTGATGATGTACCATACACATCCAATATATAGACCATAATGTTTATGGTGATGAGGACGATGAAGATGATGTGATGTGCCCAAAAACTAAAGTTATAGCTACTTCTACAAGTAGTACAAGTACAAGCATAATAATAATCCGCACTGTTTAGCGATAATGGCAGTTTCCTTTCCAATTTTTTTGATGGTTTATATAACTGTCAGCAATGACAGTTAAGCCCAGTTAAACCAAACGAGAGAAACGCGCACACATACAGCAAAAAAAGTAGAGAGCTTTTCAATAGATCCATACACACCATACAGACAAAGCATAAACGACCTCGTGACTAGGCTGCCATAAAGACGACAGATAGAGGTGTTCTATATCATCTTCTGGGAAATGAAAAGGGGTTATTTTCCCCCATCTCTTTATTTTAAGATTACGACAAGCATATATTTCTTTTCTGTACATAATATTCATGTATGTATGTCTTAAATACGCCGTGTTATTACTATAAAGATGTATCTTAGAAAAAGCAGATATACACGCAAACTTGTACAATAATGTGCCATGGCTAGCGAGCTTTCCTTCAACTTTTGCTACTCTTTTCACTTGTCCTCTTCCCAACTGCTAAACTCCAGCACTTAAGTCAGCTTTAAGGATTCCTGTACCGGTCTTGTGAGTCGTCGTCTATTTTTCTCTTTGGAAAAAATGACTTGCTGTGAGTCCACTCAGCCAAAAAGGAAAAAAGTTAGTGTCTATGTGATAGAAAAATTGCATGTGTGTGTATCTATTAAATATATGTACACTACATTACATTCTTTTTCAAGAAGTATGAAGACCATTGATATTTGAAAGAGAAGGGGACGGCTTTCTTTCTTCTGGATAGAGAATTCGAAAATGGTAGTATTTTAAATCATACACTTTTCCAAGTCGAACTACTTATGACCCAAGTGAGAACTTTTGGCATGAAATGGCAATAGTTTTTGATGTCACACGCCCTCGTGGGTGTATAAAAAATGTTTTAAGAGGATCAGGATGATATAATTATTGCGACAGCATGAAAAACTAAAAAACGTTCCCAAATGGATAAAAATCGGTGACCTGCAAGAGTTTGGGAATGCTATTACATTCGTTTTGATGTCTTCACATTCTTGGTTTGAGTCGTGTTGTTAAAAATATTTTAGATGACGAAGTCCCATCATTATTATGGTCACTTACACTTTCTTTTACCTTACATGTCTATTTGCTTGAATTTAAGGTACATACATAAATAGTACGAATTCATTTTTATAAACTTTCTGCTCCAAAACTTAAACTTAAAAATAGAATGAAGTCTTTTGATATTCATTTTCTGATTTTGAGGTTCATCGGAAGGATAGATTACAGGTAATGCGGTGATTGAAATTGGGAAAGTGAATAGAAATTGTAATTTCGAATCCTTAGGTCAATTAGTTTGGAGTTTGCTTTCTGCGATGTAGTTTCTACAATTTTTCAATTATTTGAAAATTATTATTGATAAGAATGTGAGAGTAAGCTAAAAACGATAATGCAAAAGTATTAAAACTTCAAAAACCGTTTATTGTATACATCTGCAACTCAGTTTGTTTGAGTACAAAGGCTAATTTGTAGTTCGAGGCTAATTTACAAATTATGTACCCTTAAAATACTCAAACATGTTTCTACGACCAATTATTGTACTACAATTACCATAAAAAGCAATCAAAGAAATGCAAATTCTGTAATGGAATATGACGAGTTAATTTTGACTTTATATAAAACACAAGTTTCTTCTACAACAATTAAGTACAGAAACCCAATTTTTATGAAGGTCAATGTACATTTAGCCGTTCAGAAATCAACTACAAAGCGCCTATTGTTTTTTCGATTATAAAAGTTTGATTGAAATTGACTATTAGTTTACTTCTTATAAAATACTGATTATACAGTGGACTAATAAAATTTTGTATAAAGTACATAAATGTGTACATGTAAGTAATAATGACAGAAAAAATCCTCGCGATGCAGATATCCATGCCACAAAGTGACAGACAGCTCTGACTGAAGAGCAGAAATATTTTGCTCGAATAAGAAAGAATAGCAGGAAGCAAAAGGGTATGGCATACATTATTTATATCACTTAAGTAAGGAAAGAAAAGCTTTTAAGTACACAACCGTTGCACTGATTACAACATAACTTTTTAGAAAGATAAAACTTTTTTTCAATAATAAAAGCCAGCCAGCTTTACATTTAAAGGAACTCTTCAGTACACACTACCCATTTTACTCTTACAGGGAAAGTAGACCAAAACATGACAAAAATTATTCACACATACCATACATAAATATAAATTATGATAACAAAGCCTTTTAAATCCTTATAAATTACAGATCGCTAATTAAAATTTGAGGCAATTGCCAAAGCATGTATAGTTGTGCTTTCACAATTTCTCCTTTGAAAGCGCATATAATTTGTAAATTGCTCTGAAGTTGTGAAGTACATCAAATCATGGAAATTGTGTTGAATAAAATTTGTACGTTTTATTTGTGTAAAAACTCTCAACTTTTCCGTCAGAACACCAATAAATTTTCCTCTATTCAAGAGAACAAGTTCATTCTCCAGTTTCATTGAGGTCATGTAAGACTGTGGTGACGATGATGAGCGCACGAGGTTTACATTACTTTCACTCTATTTGCTTCATGTTTACAAAAAGTCAAAGTTTAAATGCGTATGAATGCGTTGTTCAATAAATCTATGATTCTGACAAAAAAAAATCCCTCCCTCCATCAGAAAAACCACATCGTTATATTAGGTTTTTGCTAATGAACAATGCAGAAAATACAAACACTTGATGATGCTATACTACATAATAGCCACGAGATTTTTTTTATTAAAAAATCCTGATAAACAACGCCCTTTTGTTATGCGTTTCATTATCCTCAAGGGAAGTTCAATTGTATGCATTTTAACATCTCAAAAAGATACTTCTCTTTGAAATATACGTCGCATATTTTTGAATAAAAAATAAGCATACGCATTCGTAGTTCTTTTGTTTAAATGAAATTCAGCTCATTCAGCTACCAAATACTGTGGTGTATTCTGTATATTCATTTGTGGAAATTATGGTTATTGTAGATGCTTCTGAATTCTATATACAATTCTGTTTACATGTTAAATTTCCTGACTTTCTTGTGTATGCGTTCTTGTCTACTGGAGTAATGGATCCCAGATTCCTATTTTTTAAGCTTTTGTTTTTCTTGTTACATAAGTAAATAACATGAAAGAGGTATTATTATTCCGAGAATATCGAGCCGGTTGAAGCAGTAATAAATTTGGTCTGCTTTTGTTCAGTTGGAAAACTACTTACATGGTTTATATCCTTGCCGTCTCGTCGTTGCAAAAACAACCCATCAGAGAGAAAGGAAGAGGAACTTTTTAAGAAAGTATCTTTTTAAACTGGCACTGCAAGTAAGCATTTGCTTGAAGTACTTCATTTTATAAACCAACGATGATCCATAATATACTTCCCAACTTCCCTCGAATAAACATAAACAAGTATGTCTAGTTGAATAGATGCAGCTGTATGTATAAATGAATCAGTTGGTTTGTAAATAACAAGTGAAAGCACCACGCAGTGGAAAAACACTTTTGTTCTTTTTATCTACTTTGTGCTTTTGAGTGCGGTGGCTTGTTGTGTGATTCAAAATGAAGTTTGTGTGATTTGGGACGTGATATAAAGTAAAGCTAAGCTATGTATAATTTTCTAAAATAATTATGTTCAGAGTGAAAGTAACTCTCTGTAAAGTAAAGAAGCCTCTCCTAGTAGTCTTTCCCGTTGTGTTTTAAAAGTAGGCTTTATATTCTATACTTAATTAATTGTTCCTAATGCTAGTATACCAGTTCTCGACCACTTCATCAAATTCGTAAATCCAACAAGATTGAAAGATTTACAATTTTAAAACCAACAATGTTTTAGACAGCTGAAGATGGGCGACTTTTAACCCTTACTTCCTTTGTTGGTAAGGGTTTATTCGTAATTTAAACCTGAACGCAGAAATTCTTTCACTGACAGATTTATAAATGTAAGTTTACAATTTGACGTCATACTGGGGGAAAACTTACATACTTGCTTCGTAGTATTATGCACTCTGAATTTAGGTGAGAACCTTTTAGTAATTTTCCATTTGATTCTACTCTACACAAGTCGATAGAAGGCCAAAATTTCGTAACTTTTAAATCTTATACTGCTACAGCTACTCTTAAAGGTTATGACTATTACAGTGTATTATAATTTCTTCCATTCGACTTAATTTCGTACTATTCACAAAGTTTTTAAGTTCAAATACTGTGCCACTCCAATTATAACAGTTGGAAATTTGACAAATAAAGCTAAAATGGTTATTCTTTTTGTTTTTGGGCAGAGACATATAAATATATGACCTAGAAAAAATTCTGTCAAAGAATATTATATCCATTGAAATGTGCCATGATCAAAACGGGCTAATGCTATGAAACATGAGAGTAATCAAATATTTTGGAAATCTCTTTGAAAAGGCAATAGACACTAAACAGTACAGGTGGGAAATATAAAATCATTAATACTCACAGGGTCTTCATCCATTTATTTACTTAAAAAAATACAAATTACTTCATTCATATTTAATGGATACAATTCGTCCTATAAAATATATTGTGTTGGCAGTAAATTATTTTTTGTACTATGACATGTCAAGGGAAACTTCACCCACGCTTTAATTAAACGAATAAATTTAAAAGTTTATCTACAAAAGGACTTCATTAGCTTTGACCAAAAACATAATAATCTTCAATTGTAACATAAATGTCAAAATCCTATCCAGAGGAACTATAACATGTAGATATCTATAAAATATTCTGAGTGGCTACTTTCTAAATATGCAACAAAGTTAACATTCTAAACGAAAGGAAATAACAATGTGCCAAATTAACTAGTTAATACGGGTTTTAATTCAAGTATTCTCAAAATCGTTTAGTACACCCACGTTATTCAAAACATGGTAAAGTTCATCAATTTGAATATCTCTTTATATTTTCTAAATCCAGGGTAAAAATTTCCTTACTTATATCAGCAGACAACTTGAATACCTTGAAAAACTCAAAATGACTTTCTCCACTTACGAACTTGTTTTCAAGCAAAAACTTAATCCTTCTTGAAATAAAGTTATTTTCTTTTTTTATACACAGTTATTTTTGCTGAAAATCACTGCTCGCTATGCTTCCTTTCCCAGCTTTTTCTTCCATGAACCTTCTGCTGCTTTTCGCATACTAATGACCAAAATAATTGAGATAATAAGGAAAAGTCAAGGAGAAATCTGTTGGAGAGAATGATGATGATAAAACTTTAGCTTATCATGAAAGAATTTCACTACACTGTAGTAAACAACTTGTTCCTTTAGTCTCCCTGAGATCATTTTAAATAAATAAAATTTGTTCCACTACTTTCGCAACATTATTTCGATCGTTCCACTTGGCTATGTGAAACATTTGTTTTTGTACATGAAAATTACACGAGCTACCTTTATGGTCAAAACTTTATGGAACAACGTGTACGTACGAAACACGTAACTAACTGCTTCTCTGCCTTGTCAAATCTTGTACTTCAGTTCATTTACAACATTTTCATCAGTCTCAGGGGTTTGCGTATTGTTATGTGACGGTGCGCAACTTTTTGACACCAACTGAAAAAGCTAATTACATGAAGGTACATTCCAAGGACAACAGAACATTAGGGCCGAGTAGTGTCGGATTGTGAATTTGTGTAAGCAAGAATCTATGACACCATACCACTTTACTCTATTGTTCTAGTGCACTAGGTCTGGTTCTGGTTTGAAGCTTTTTACAAGACATTTGGACTATTTCTGCACTTTCTCGGAAAATCACGTTATGAAAACAAGGGATTCGATTCATTTTGAAAATAGTAGACAATACTGCAGAATAACACTTAACAAGAGACATTCACAACTTTTTTGTATTACAGAAGAGGCTATTTATTTAGAGTTGTGTAAGTAGTTACAGTTGATTATGACGATGACACTGATCTCTTTTCGTTATGAAACGTTTGCCACTGCATTGGTGCAGCTGCTGACTATAAGATTTTTATGAGAGCATGTAAAACAGTTTATGGCGTTAACAGATTTTTCTTTGATATCGATTTTGCATGACAGGTAAAAATTGGCAAGCTGCCGAGAATCAGCATGAAGTACTCAAAACTGATTTCCCAAGAAATGCTTTATCTTCGCATTAATATAGTAATAAAATGAATGAAAAATCTCGTCGAGATCGAGAGTGAAGAGACATGGCTTTTCTAACATCCATGATACACAGTGGTAGATTTTGAACTGTTGATGGTACTTTACTACACTTAGAAATTTCCATTTTCCAAACAGATATTATATAAGACGTCTGCATAAATAATACATTGAGATTATCTAAAGTGTTGGAGACTCAAAAGTTCTTATTCGATGAAGTGTGCGTTTTCATCTATACGCATTATGGTTATTTAGATTTCTGATATAAATGTCTTTGAATCATGAGTGTTTTACATTTTTCTTGTGGAAAAAGAAAAATAATCTAGCTTCATTTCCAACAAAATCCTATATTGTCACGGATTTTCAAACACATGTCTAGGTTAAATTTAGTGGCTTTTTTATAACGTGATAATGACTTAATCAAAACACAAAACGAATGTTTTATTGTTACAAACTACAAAATTTAAGCACAGCATGTTTCGTTTTTTTTTGTACGAAAATCCAAATTGATTGCAGTCAGTGAACTGCTCCATTCTAAATCAATTTCGTCTATATTATTTTTGCTACATGGTAATGCGATGCTATGGCATGCTCAACTTACGAAGCATGAACAAGATGTAAACCAAAAAAGTAACATTCAAATATGATGACTAAATGTAGCGATTTTTTTCATTGATCCTGTTATAGTCTCTTGTATTTGTTCCAAGGTGGACAATTTAATAAAAAGTATGATAATTTTGATTGTTTTGAAAATATAGTGTTTGTATTTTGCATTACGTGAAAATTATGAATTCAAAAAAAAAATCCACTAGAAAAACTTTTTGCGGAGCGGAAAGAGGTTATTCGCTGTCCGCAATCATGGCTTGAGTTTTGCATGAATTATGAATTGACATATTCTGTGGATGCTCCTTGTTGGAATACCATACCACTGTATTTGTATTCTTTGAAAACCTCTCAAAATCCTCAAATGCTCCCGTAACATTGAACTGTAGTCCAAAATATATTCAGAATTATCATAATAATGATCGAACTGAGCAATAAATATAACATCTTTCCTTTGTAAAAAATGCATCGATTTAAACCAGCCCACATACATCGCTAGACAGAAAAAAAGCTCGTAAGTGAAACAAGTGCTGAAGGAAAATCCTTTGATTTCTTAGAAAGCACAAAAATCATCACGTCTTTGTAAGGCTTACAGTCAGTAAAAGCATAATATTATATTATAAGTGTCTATATATATCACGTATTTATATGGTTTCCTTACATGCAATCGCACATACACTACTCCCCAGTCGTAAGTTGAAGCAACACAGGAAGGAGCACGTTCTTTTTCTTTGAACGCCTTGAAATAAAATGTAGAAAAAAACAACAATTTCTCTTTATACTTGTTGCCTTTTATCTGGGTAAAGAAGTATGCAAATTTGTATTCAGGAAAAGAAGGGAGAACCGAGAACCTGCGTGTTCCATGGGCACTTTTTTGGTTGATGAGTCTGCATTGTGTTGTGTAGGTATGTGATCTGGTAAGGACGAAACAAGGATCAAACAAGAAAAAATACACGCACGAGTCTTTCGCAAGGGGAGAATTCCTTTTAAAAAGACATCCGTGTAATCAGGATGGGATCCGATGTACAACATCCTTGTTCCTGCTGCGCACAAAGGTTGGCGTAAAGTGAATAAAATGGAGGTGTAAGTCAAATGCAATCCATTTTATAGCTGATACTCCTTTGAATCCATCGCTCATCCTTGTCATGTTTCAAATGAAGGGTAAATATGGGTAAATATGTACAATGTCACAAGTGTCTGATAGCACTCAAATGTTTTGTCGATTGACACTTTCTGTGAAAAATGTTCAGGCCGGTTTTCTTTAAAAAGTTTGCATACTATATGTACTAAATCGGTAAATTTTTCTTTGAAAATTCATTTTTACTGACAGGTCTAAATTTTCTCACAACTAGTCTATTATTTTTGAAATATTCCTTGTCATTCCTTTTCATTTCTTAATGCCCAGTACAACTGAAATAGCCCGTTACTTAACTGCTAAAACTGAGCTTTTAGTCCGAATGTATAATGGCAGGATGGCTAGATTCATTCATTTTCCCCCGGGGTTGAACAGACCAACTTTCCCTAAGCATTGAATGGTGTATATCTAGGAGGATTTTCTATTTGATACAACAATTTTTTCTCTAAGGTGTATATGGGAATCGATAAGACTAACTTTAATAAAGATGCAAGTAAAATATCCTTCCTTGCAATGTTGCAAGACTTCATTATTAATATTATTCAAGGTTTTCTAGGATCCATCGCAGTTTTATAAATTCCTGACTCTAAAATAGATTTTTACGTTTTACCCGTTCGTTACATAGTTCACATAACATAGCGTATGAAAATAGTTTTGATATTTTCTGTACTCGTCAGTTCCCATCACTCAAAAAACGTGATTCACGTCGACCTTGGAACAAGTATCTTGTGTGAATAACGTTCAGCACTTTGTAGCACAATATCGTAGTAGTCTCGTCGTGGTATTTCTAACTGTAAACTCATATTTAATGTGATGTTTCGGGATAGAAAAAATGAAAAATGGTGCAGTTATTGGAATTCTACGAGTTTTTGTTTATGTTTACACAAAGCAGGGAAGATACGAAACCACAGTGTCATATAGCATCATCATCTACCTCAAGCAACTTCAGCTAAATCCTAAAGACATATTTATGCGTCGAGGAGTATGTGGATCCGGGCATATTAAATGTAAATGGGTATCGTTATTTTTGAACGATGATATTCTAAACATTACAAGCAGTAAATATAATTTTCCACGCCATATTTTAAGGAAATTCTGACAAAACAGACGTGGGGAAACATCTTTAATGTATTATATCTCTTCGTACTAGTACTCGGGAAAAACCACCGCGTCTATATGTATGTGTATTTTGTAGACCACTTTAGGTTTGCAAGCTAGATAGAAACGTAATACTATGAACAGAAAGAAGAAAGGGTTGAGTTGAGTATACCTTGTGTAGTATATTTGATGCTTCCAAAATGTGTCTTGAGCTCCTTTTTATGATTATTTGTAAACATGATATGATTTAAGAGCAACAAAAAAGAGAGCATTTTTTTAGAAGAACGTGCATATTTTTTACCCTTGGAGGCGGACTGAAAGTTACTAAAGCTATATTGAATGAGCAAATCTTCCAGAAGGTTTTTTTTACCTTGTAAATTTTAATTTTGATGTAGTCGAAAGCCATTCTGATGGCGGCTGCGTAGGTAAATAGGCGTGCTTGTTTTGAATGAATGAAATGAGATTGTTGAACAGGATTTACAGCGAATCAAGGGCAAAAGAGGTCTTTATCATACAAGTTGTGCATAGAAATAGCAAAAAAATAAGAATACGAACGTAAAGAGAAATCCAGGACCTGGTTTAAAGACTAAAGAAGCGAAGTTAATAATATTTTATCCTCAATTAATTAGATGAATATTCTATGAGTTCCCAAATGAAAAGATAAGCTTCACAAATTTCATTCAGTCAAACAAAGTAAACAATGCCTTACCTGGAAACAAATTTTGAGTCCTTTAAATACTGATATTGTCCTTGTTTCATACTGTTGTAAAGCGGACTAATTGCTAATTATCTAAAAGATTACGTTGCTTAAAATAAATCAATACTACTTCAAACTCTTCAAAGTTTACATTAACCGATGTGTTATTGATGGTTCTAGATTCATTCATGCGCAACTACATCTATGCTCTTTCACAAGGTAATGTTATGAAGTCTGTCTGCTTTTAAATGAAACCTTCAGTTCAGTTTTATCATAATGCATGATTTTTCGTCCGCATGACATCACGCCACATTTTCTTCTGTGAAACACCATCCAATCACACCACCATGAACTTTGCCTTTACAAAGAGTATTTATGACAATACTTTGTTATGCACATTGCTTTTTGCTTTCGTCGAATTGAAAGAGGTTTAAAGGGTTGCAAAAGACGGGAACAAACTTTAGGAAGCTCTTTTGCTTGACTGCATGTCATGTGGGCATTCTTTTGCCATTTTTAACACAAATAGAGTGTGTTATGTACAGAGATTGTAAGTACATTATGTAGAGGCATGTAGCACTTTGGAATATTTCCCATGGAACAATGATGGTGGTTCCATCATCTTAAAACACCACGAGAGTAGATTTTTATGCAATTTTCTTCAGTAATCCCTTTATACCAAGAAGGAAATATGGGATCGGGTGTTTTTTTAAAGGCCGACATTTCTTTTGAGAATGTTCGTACAATGTAACACATTACATGACGATGCATACATGTACGTTATAGGTTTTACTTTTGTGTATGGGCACATGAATAATATGCTCAATACAAACCATTCGGTAACACCATAACATAAAAAAGGGAACTTCTGACGAATTTTCTGAATCGGTTATGGAATAAAAAAAATGTTAAGTGTGGAGTGGGGTGTTCTTGTAGATCACGATACTGTTTATGTTACACTGTTTTCTTACTTTATCCATCCTTAATAATGAAATAATCATGAGGTTTTTCATCAAAAACTTTTTTAACCTAAGTAGATAGGGAGCTCCATTCCCATCTCAGTTACACAAGTCTTTTCTTTTTACACGAATCAAAGATTTTTTATTCCTTCCACACACACACCAGTCAGTAAATTTGAGAATATGCGATTTGTATAATGGAAGTGTACTTTGTTGGCCTACCAGCACGAAGTACAGAAATCATGTTTTCGCTAGAATGGTTGACTGATTCAGTGCAAGAGAAACTTTTTCAGATATTCGTACATTCTTATATTCCAAAAAAATTGATTCATGGGTGAACTGTACGTGAAACAAAACTACGACTATCACGTGAAGTACAGCGTGCATATTATCAATCTGTAACGCCCATGCCAAGAGGAAAGAAGGAAAGCTGGATGGACAAAGCATTCATCAGCTAAGAAACATTCTCATCTTAGAAATAAGTTTTTTAAGAGAAACTTTTTTGCTGATATGAAGAGGATGATGACACGAAATTTCTCAAGTAGTCATACTGCTGCTCATTTCAACACACCAAAAAAGACTATAAACATTCCACAAAAAAGAAGAGTTATAGAAGGAAAAGAGAAAAAGGATTTTTCATAAGAGTTCGTTATGCTGTTTTTATGCATGTACAGTTAGTTAAGCAAAACAAGTGCAGTGCATCAGAGGAGTCAGGACAGGGTAGGGTAGTCGCAAAGTCGCAACAAACGATGACGAATGTGAAAAAACCAGGAAAACGTTGCGGAAATTCAATTTGTCGCAAGAGCTACAGTTCTGAGTATTGAGTGATGTTTATAGACCTCAGTTTCCAGATACACAGAGTTTTTACTGCTTGTTTGAATCTCATTCTGATATATTATTGTACAGCTTTCCTCTGGCTTCTAAAACTTTAGAAATTTTATTGCGATTCATTAAGTGAAGCTTGACTAGTGAAAGTAACATAAACATACATACATACTTCGTATTGATTTTCTCCTAGAAAAACGAGACGACAAGCAAAGTATTTTCATTTGAGATTTTTTTTTATTATTATTTGTTATTTCTCAGTGTGTATACTTAGTTTTTTCAGAGTGCGCCTTGGGTTAAATGGGTAAATTAAAAAACCCATAAAACCCTGGGTAAAACCCATACCCAGCCCAC
This sequence comes from Entomobrya cf. arborea Gr-Col-00668, assembly GCA_034699025.1. Taxonomy (NCBI): domain Eukaryota; kingdom Metazoa; phylum Arthropoda; class Collembola; order Entomobryomorpha; family Entomobryidae; genus Entomobrya; species Entomobrya cf. arborea Gr-Col-00668. The sequence continues at coordinate 23,443 of JAQIWN010001078.1, forward strand.
T
>JAQIWN010001079.1:0-23431 GCA_034699025.1 Entomobrya cf. arborea Gr-Col-00668
GGGTATGACAATTTTTGGACATCTTGTGTCCTATACTGTCATCCTATTATGGTTTGTTACATAAAACAAAAGAACATGTTAGCAAAGTGACAAATCGTTATAAAATTACGTGCTAACTAAAAGATTTATTGGATGCCTTTTTGCGAGCTATCACCGCTCAATGTCACGTTTTCCAACATACTTATATGCTCAAGAGCGTGTGTAGTAATAGTAATGATTCTTTATCCAATTTCGCCATATGTTAAATATGGGATATATTGGACAGGTTAACGCATTTTTACAGAAAATATTGTCAATGCTACATTAGCCCTTGTACAGAAAAGGAAAGCCATAATAGTGTGGCGTTGCGCTAAAAGCATTAGGTCATCTTCCCTTCCCACCTTTTACGTTCTGCCTAGCTTATTTATATTTGAGGTCAAACGATGGAGGTGTATCAACCATATTTTATAACTAGTGTACATTCTCTCCAGTCCAAAAAAAGTATAATCTGAAGCAATTCTGCCCTTTTTGTTTTAATGAATATGGATGATGGAATATGATGCGTTTCAATTTGTAGATTTCAACATTAATGTTTTTCCTTTCTTGGGATTTATTTCTATTTACAATACTTTTAAAACTACATTACTGTCGAACTAATAGAATTGGTAGTAACATTATTGTTTACCAGTTTTATGTTTATTGTACGTAGTATTAGTACATTAGTAAATACTGAATTATGGCTAAATTGGCTTACAACAGTACAAGAAAAAATTAAATTAGATTACGGGCTTTTGATTTCATTTTTCTCTTTCACTTTGGGACAGTATAGTGATTCCCTGAATTTTTATTTGCTTTTTGTAGCTTTGTCGAATTCCATTAGACAAGATAATTATTGAATGTCAGGACTGACAAGGGTGATCCTTCAAAACCTAATGGAATTTTTTCGATTGACATATTATATTCTTTGATACTTTTAACATTTTGGTTTGCACGTAAATTCAGCTCTACATATGTAAGCCTTGTAATGAATAAACTATTTCGAGAAGGAGTTTTTGATTGGTGACTTGACTTGTTTAGGTTGTACAAAAAATGTAGAGTGACTGAATAAAACATTGTCTCCCAAATGTCAGCAACGCAAAATATCGTAGGATTAAAAATTTACGCCTGATTGTCAATCATTTTTTGCTATCAATATTGCACGCAAATGTCAATAACGCATATTGCAAACTTGCACAGCACAGGTATCAAAGGTTCATCACCAACAGCAAAACAAAAAATATTGGTTTTGTAAGAAACAGTACTGTTCCTCGTTTCCTTCTACAGAACAATTATTCATTAATTTGTTGAGGCAGGGGGCTGGGAGGAGAAGGCAGGCTGGAGGTGGAATAAATGAAAAATATTTCAATTTGAAGTTTAAAGGTTTGCACATTACATTATGTATGTAATAGCAATAAAATAACGACTTAGCATAGTTGTTACTTAATACTCAAAGCCTGAGTCAAACAGTTATAGTTTTTAGTGTGGTTTGCCACAAGCAGTTATACTCCTCATTATTGTAGGTGTATAAAACACCAAATAGACCAAAAATATTTTCTTGTGAAGGGAGAGAAAGAAAGGTAACTGTAAAAGGGATAATGATCACCAATTACAAAAAAAAATATTGGTATGATGGAGCGTAGGCGGAATTGTATAATATTGCACATCACACAATCACACATGTGTAAACTACCTTCATCGACAAATCCTACGAAAATTACAGTTTATCAAGTTTCATTTGTGATGTCTTCACTTCATAGATATTTATTTATTCCATACTGTACTGCCAGTTAGCACCTATTTACTAACAAAGTAATAAACAATCTATCGAGGTCTATGCTCTTCTGCTTATTGATGAATGTATGCAGCCCTCAAGATGAAAAGAGAATTACAGCTAAGTACATACATTCACATTTTCAAGGTGTCCACCGAAATGGTTAAGACGATTTAAGCATTCTTTTTTACTGCTTTATCTACCACACCACAATTGTTTCTATTGGGCTTATATAAAAACAGTGGTGGTGAAGATATATTTGGTACGGTACAAACTTGCCATAAAAAATAAGACCTTCGTTGTCTCAAGAAATATAAATCTCTGAACAGATTAAAACCGTCAAGAAATTGGATTTCATTAATTTAACTTCATCTTCTTCTTCGTTTTATCTTTCATATGGGGTCTCCCACCTCTGTCGCTGCTTCATCTATTAAATATATTGTTGCATTTTTATTACTCCTATTTTTACGTTCCTTTCACTTCTCTGTTTTCTTGGTATATCTACTCTCCGCACTACTCTTCTTCCTCGGAACAATAAACAAGAAAAAATGACTCAGGTGTCCGGAAGATAATAATATGACATGACAAGTTTTATCTTCCCTTCTCTTCTTAAAAGTTTTTCCACATATGATGTACAGTGTACGTGTGTAGAAAATCAACAAAGTTTTTTATTTTGTACTACTTTGTATATGATGAGATGTGAATGCGAGTGTTTAAATGATCATAAATTGCTTCAAGACAACAGCAGAAGAAACAGGTGCACGTAAATATTATGAACTTTTAGAATGGAGAGAAAGGATGGGTAGTAAAAGCTGTAAAAACTGTGAATGATGAGGTGGGACGGGGTTGGTATTTATTACAATTTGGGGTATATGGATAAAGCTGTGTATTTTTATGTGCCAGCATTTAGTGGTCACAGCAAAAGAAGGATGCTATGTGAGATGCGACTAGACTTGGACCAGGACACATTATTATCAAACATTTTTCTTTTTTCCAGTTCTTCCCTCGCCCTTTATCATAAACACAAAAACACTTATTGTGAGCCTTTAAAAAATCTCTGTTCAGCCTCAGCCCTTTCATTTTGTAACAAAAAATGAGTTTATGGCTCCAGCCGAGTCTAAAAATCTTTGCTTCAGAGTCAGAGTGTTTGGAAAAGACCGCATGAATGTATGTAGATAACAGTTAAACAGCGATATACTGTCTTCCGCTGTGATGATGCGCTGCGTATCAATTTCGGAGGTATGTAATTCGCTTAAGGCGAAACATGCCGCCATCATCGCTTTATGTGTCAAATTTTGAAGCTCAACTAACCCAGTGAAGTCAGATAGGGCTTTGCTTTAGAGCTATGACTTTGTTGGTAAAAAATGTAATACCACGACAAGCGAAGCGGCTGATAGTAAAAGGAATATTATAAATGATGACTTGGAAGATTGTATGTCGCCATATTGCATTGTAGAGAGAAAAATTCTGATTCTGTATTTTTTACGGAATAGGTTTCTACTTCCTATGTTCATATTTTGCCTGTGGCAGCGACAAAGAAATAAAAGTCTGTGGACAAAAAGCAAATTTAGGTGACATGCAAACAGTATAGCAACTTTGCGTCGCGCCATTTGAAGAGATTCATGATTTTAGGCATCTCACAGAGAATGCTTTGTACTTCCGATTTTTCTTTGCAAGGAACTTGGAGAAGGGGAAATAGAAAATGCACCACAACTATTTGATCATATTTTTTGCAAATGGAAACTTATAAACTTTATGCATCGACAACTTAAACTTTATTTATAAGAAAGTATTTTACTTTTTTATTTGTAGCAAAAACTAAACCAAATGGAATCGGACCCCGGTCGTCGAGCGTGGGACCACCTAGCTCTAGAAGCCCACCACCCCCACGTAAAAGCAAATTTTCTAGTTTTGGACGACTCTTCAAACCGTGGAAATGGAAGAGGAAGAAGAAGTCAGAAAAGTTTGAAGCCACTTCGCGGTGTAAGTCTAACAACATCATATTTTTGTGACTCATTAATTTATCATTGTAGTAAAAACCTGACGTTTTTGAATGAATGTAAAATGTTGAATGTAGAAAGAATCTTTTTTTTTGAAAAATAGAACCAGCATTAACATCCAGTCTAGTAAAAAATATAAATGAAAATGCTGTAATTCTCAATTAAAACACTCATACAAAATAAAATGTAGATGAGAGGAGAGGAGAAAAATTTAATCTTGTGGAAAAATGAGTAGCGAAGCAAACCAGAACATGTAATTATTATTGTACGAAAGGTTTTTAGCCTTGAATTTTTCCAGACTTTTCCCACACGTTGTTATTCAGAAAAGAGACGAAAAGACGGTTGTCTTGAATTATATATCATATCAAATATCAATGAAAGATTATATGCTCTACGTTTTAATTGTTTAGAATGAACTTTTTTTTTAGTTTTTGTAATTATTTTCCCCAAAGAACCCATTATTTTTCTTTACTGCTAAAAATATGTAATTTTATGTTGGATAAATCATAATAACTTTTTTGTATAGTTGCCTATCTAATTCATCCTTCCATGTAAAAGATAAACAATCCTTTTTAGATATGAAATCTCTAGTGTTGATTTTTTAATTAGTGGTCCATTTCATTTAGTAATGTGTAGAAATTTTTTAGGTTTTGTAACGTCGGTTTTTACTTGCAGTTTAATGCATTTTTTTACTATTTATTACTCATTTTTATGATTATTGTACTCATTATGTCTATTTTTATGATTTTTTCCAAATAATTTTGATTTCGTTACTCAACGATCAATTCTTGATGGACACATCTGTGTAATAATTATTCGTACATGTGAACTGCTTATAAACAGCGTTGGAGCGGAAAATGTCGGTCAGAGCAAATAGAGAAGAACTTGTACAGAAAGGAATACTCCCACCGGATAGTAACTTGCTGACATTGACCTCTGCAGATAGTCCTGGTTAGTAGTGGAGTCTTCAAAAAAAGAAAATCAATAGAAAATTGTATTGTTTTTACAAAAAAATCTACTAACAAATACCCGCAATTAGTACTTCACGTGTAGCTTAAAGTAGAATAGTTTACATTTACTTACCATTCTCCTTTTTATCCTTCTCTTTTTAATGCTTTCTCCTCGTTTGATACTTCCTACCTAAATAATAACCTATAATTACTTATGCAATTAATACACACTTATCAGATCACACATGACTTCAATGTTATTGCAATGAATGTAGCAGTTACTTAAACTTTTTGTAATTTCGTTACGTTTCACTATCATCGAATTGTTGATAAAGTTGTTGGATAAATCCACCCACGATCCCAATTACTGTAATAATTAAATTGTTTTTCATTTATTGCATGCCAGATCACAAATATGTTTGTAAGTATAGTTTCACGAGTTAATTGATGCTGATTTGTTTGAAAAATTATTTTGATGCAGTTAAATTGACTTTAACGTACTGGTTGGGTAATTATTAGTTTACTTCACTAGAAATTTTGATCAAAACAATTTTTGAAAATGTAGTCACAGGTTTATATGCTACGTGTTACTATATCTGATAATGTTACATTGTATAGTTGTTGGAATGTTGGACTACGTTTTTGGTAGATGCGGTATAATTATTACTAGTTTATATAATATATAGTTACAAGTTAACTCACGATAGGATTAGTTGAGGTTATGTGATAAAAATTAATAATTTTCAATAATTAAACCCCTCTCTTCTAAAATATTTATAATGTTCATGCTTGAGGATGGAATTGGGTTTGACTTTAAAATACTCTTTTGTACATATTGGATTGGAACATTTTCTCTTAACATATTTTTCCATGTAATTCTTATCGTATGTATGTTATTTACAATTTTTCCATTTTATCAACTTTTCTGTATGATCTTTCAATTTAAGTAACCTTAAAAGACATTTTCAAGAAATGAAGTGTAATTTAGTTATAATTAAGGAACTAATATGTATAATTTTAAATGAATTACAGACGTGGCTAGTTGGAACTGCGATGGGGCCAAAGGAGAAAATGGAGTCTCGCCATTGCATCTCAATAACCAGCAGCCTTTGACAACCTTTGGGAATCATCACAATCACAATCATGGGCAAATGCTTCATAGTGGTCTCTTAGGACGTGGTGACAATTTGTGTGATGGAAGGTCTTCCCCACCGAATCATTTGAAAAATGGTTACCTCAACTCCTCTCAGTCTGTTCATGCTGTTTCCTCTTCTTCGCACTTTCAATCTACTAATCAGAGTCAACCCAATCTCACATTTACAACATCCAACGATGTAAATGCCGGCAGTTATGTCACTTCCTCTGGGCATGGTATGTCAATGCAGGAGAAAGTTGATCGTGGGCTGCCCCTCCATCCCTATCCAGCATGTGGCGCTGGTATGTCATGTCATGATTTATGATGATGTGGTTTATCAAGAGCTAAACTAGAATTTTATTTCACATGACTTGTCTCATTTATTCATTTCAGGTCCCGCTGCCTTTTACCATCCGACTGATGGTCAGTTTTATGCAAGTTCAAATAGCAACAGCAGTAATGTATCTAATGGCCTACCACCTCATGGTGACGTACCACCGTATTGTTTAACAGAACTTCCTGAACCCCCTATACCTGTGTCAGAAATTGGTCCTATTCCTCCACCACCGATGTTCAGTTCTCCCTCACACTCTCCGCTACCCGCTTTACGCAATTCTTTGATGCAACACCGAGAACAAATGGCTCAACAACGGGAACGTGAGCAAAATCTCGCTGCTGCAATTGCAATGGTTGTTCAAAACGCTCGGAACGCTGATTTGTACCCTTCAACGCAGCACGGTAATTAAGTTCAGCTAGTAATTTACAGTTTAAGGTGCAAGCAGTGTGCTTGATGAAAATATGAATGTTTATTTTTTTGAAAGATGAAGACGATGACGGCTCAGAAGAAGATGAAGAACTTTTAGAAGCTAACATGAATTTTCTGAGACTGAGCGGAAATGACGTCGATACAACCAGGGTCGAAGAGGTGCCTGCAAAGGAACCTAAACCTAATGCAAAGCCAGTAAAGTCAGCTCTGAAAAAGAAGGGTCTTCCAGGAACGCCCAGTAATGGATCTGGTCCTTCTACCCCTACTCAAGAAACAAAGACTATAAATTCAAAAATTGATCAAATTTCCAAGTAAGATTGATTAATCTCAACACATATCTTAAATTTTCTAAAAAAATCCAAAGAAAGTTATTCTTTTTTTTCTTTAAAAAGTTGCTTTGGCATATGTAATGTATGTCTTAATTTCAAATATTAAAATTCTATGTAAATTTTTATTATTGCACATTTCATTTGAATTGTGTAGTGATATGAGCGTTTTGGGTTTGACGTAGACTATTCTGTGGAAAAATTATGTTTAATCCTAGACATATGTTTCTGTAATTCTATTTTTACTTTAAAACTGTAATAATTTTCAGTAAAATAATTTTGCAAATTCTGTAAACTTTTTTTACTCTACTCTATAGAATGGGTGATGTTCAAAGCTTTCTAAATTTTGGTAAAAATTGGCAACTTTATGCCCAGTTTAACTTTGATCATGTATAGAAGTAACAACAATTTTCAGTTTTTGTCGGTAAGACGAAAAAAATAACTGGATTTTCTTATGCTAACAACAGTTAAAGCTAAAAAGTTTTTTTTATGTCATGGCCATCATCACATATCAGTTTCTGTTACAAAAACTTTCTACTTCGCAGTTCGTATGTTTACGTAACATTTTAATAAGCTCTTCTTTCTCCCACTTTATGCTTTCAAGACGACCACCTTTGAGGATGATCTTTAGGTAAATAATCGCGTTGATTTGTCATAACGGTTTTTCTATTCAATCAAAAAAGCAAAAAGTAAAAGCATGCTTATATAAAACACACAAAAAAATCATCCCTCTGTAGAAGTGCCTTATTAACTAAATTGTTTGATATCGTCATTGATCTGATAAACTTACAGGCTTATAGATTTAAAAAATCACTAATATTACCTGAGATGAGATTCTACTAACTCGGTCTGGTTTGGTGTATTTATTTAAGTCAGAAAGAACTAATTAATAACATAAATAGATAAAAAATACATATAGCATGATAGTAATGCCTACCATCAATCTGCTATTTTACGCTTGTCTTGTGCCATTAAAGTATAATTTAAAGAGATATAACGAAATGTATATTGTTTTCTGTTGGCAAAAATCATTGACCTATTTTAATGTTTTAAATTGTTTTTTTCATTCTTATGTCTCAGCAGTTTTTTTTTCCCAATGCGCATCATTACTTTTACTGCTTTAACATTTAAAAAATTGTCTCTTGTGGCTTTTGTAACACACTCGCATAATATACTCCAATTTTTTTTCCTTTGCATTTTTCCAAATAGTGCAAGACCCATTCGATTTGCTGTTGGGCTACCTCACAGAGAACGGGATGAAAACAAGGAAAACTCAAGACCGAAGGACACATCAACAAAGGATGATGATTCCGATGGCGAAGGTCCAGTTCTCTATCGTGACGAAGATGAGGGTGTGGACGATGCCAGTAAGTTCTTTGAAATTCTTTTTTTGAAGTTTGAATCGGAAACCGATAATGTGCTTTTTTGATGACTAAGCAAAGCAAAAAATACATATTTGAGTGTAAAGCAGGCATTAGTGCGCATAATGATGTTTACCGCTTTTTGCTTAACAACTCCAAACCACAAAATACTTAACGATAATAATATGGCCTCCCTTTCCTCAACACCACTCTCGAACATCTCATACGTACATTACGTTACGTTATACTATGCCTTGTCAACAACAAGCTCACTCACTTATTCACGCTTTGTGTTTGTGAATTAACGATTTTATTTTCGGAGCATCTTCGTTTCTCTTGTTTATTAGAATGAAACGACCTATTTGCGCTCATTTCAGAAACAATACACTTGTCTTGTAACTTTTCTTTTTTTGGCTGACGTGAGTCCAAGTAGTAATTTTTTAAGAAGCTTTATCGTTTCGTTATCTGCAAAACATATCGTCATCATTTTTCTACTTTTTAAAACCTAGAAATAGGCTTCATTCCTTCTTTTCATGACCAACCACACATGGATGTCTGGTGGAATGGAATTTTTTGGAATTCCGTGTGCACGTACTCATCCGAGCTAATAATATCATTCATAATATTTTTAAGTGGAAAAACGTAGTGTACTGTAATATGATTACGCATTCGCATAACTATTTTTTTATACGATATGAAATGAAAAATGTTCGCAATAATGCTACGTATAATTTGTAATAATGGGAAAAAATACTATGTAAAATAGGAGAATATATGTGTGTTCTTCAACTCGTATTTCCAAATCTGGAAAACGAGCGTGGTATTTTTTTTTATTTCTGAAATGATGACTTGTTTTACGTTTTGCGTCGTCTCCGGTTTGTATCATATCATGAAGATTGTATACATTTAAAAGTCGTTTCGTTTTCTCATATCAACATAAACTGCACTTTTTGGTGGTTTGGTCGCCAGTGAATTGGAAGCACTTACGCCTTGCGTCACTATGATATTAAAACCTTGTCTGTCTGTCCATCTGGACTTGACTAAGCAAACAGCAGCGACTTGTGTCGTAGTTTCGAAAGATATGATGAATGATGGAAGGGCAATAAATATGCATCTTAACGAATGACGAGTCTGGGTTAAAAATGCTTTTGGACTCAGGACCTTTCGGTTCTGGCGGCTCAAATGCAAAATACCTTGTCCAAGTTGCCGACATTTAGCAGAACATACATGAAATACTTGAAATATACCTGATAAACTAAAGTATTTTGGCAATGAATATATCTGCTAAATTGTTCATTGATGCATGTTGATTTTGACACAAATCAGTTACCCTGACCTTAAAAACACCAGACCAGATGCAAATATAATTTGAGTTATACCAGCCATTTCTGTGGAATTCATATATCTTTGAATAAAACACATTACATTTTACATTTCACTCATTTCTCTTCTCTATCTAGACCAAGTAAGGTTAGTAACTGAGTGAATGACACTATTCATAGTATTCATTTACGCAAATAGAAAATTGGCTTCCGGTTCCGTGTGAGTAATCTTGACAATTTTCAAATATGTATTTAAAAATTGGCATCAGTATCAACTCACTCTATGAATATGAATGATACTTGGACATTTCCGTTTTGTTTTACCATTTAATTTTTGTTTAGACAAGACGAGCTCACAACTCTTGTGTTATTTTGGCAGTACCAGACAATAATGATGGGAAGTTTTATTGTTTTGCCCTTGTACCTGGCAATAATTTCGTTTACCAAATGGGAAGCTTGTATCATGATGATCATGACTATCATGAGAGGTGACAACTTCTTAATACGTCTGTACAAAAGTTCGTCATAAACTACTCTTCTCATGACACTTAATTCTCTTAGCATTTTTTTCACTGAACATTTTTTGCACTTTTTGCAGTTCCATCCAACACAATAAATTTCCTACTCATCTTCATTTTCAAGTGTAGAGTAATGCAAACAAATCACCACCACAAAAGCCAACTTTTAACAAATGGCTTTGCTAATCCCAAGATGACTTTCGTCAATACTTATTATTATATTTGAAGAAGAATTTTGCATGGCATGTTGTTTTTTTAAATGTAAAGATCAAGGATTTTGCCAAGAATGAAATGTTTGGGTTATTTGATACCTCGTTCTTTTTACCAGTTACATTTTTACATTTCTCATATAACCAAACTACCATTATTTCCCAACCAAGAAATATGTTATGCATTAAAATAAACGTGTATTTTTGAGCGAAAATTATTTTGCTATTTTAAAAAAGAAGCTGTCAAAGAACTCTTCATTTAATAGCCTCTCAAAAGTGTTATGTAACATGCCATCCCGTTTTCCTTATTTTAACTTTTCCCCCCGTTACATTACATGACGCATGATAAATTTTACTTGAGTTCAGAAGAGTGAGTGTCGATTGATGCTTCATGATTTTCAGGATAATTAAAACGGAAGACGTAAAACCGTAAACACTTCTCTGAATTTTCCCGAACTCTAATTTTGCCTCTTGGTCTTTTGTGTGCTCAGTTTATACTTCCTGTTTACAACTTCCCATAATAGACTACTGGCAAAAGTGTGTATTTTCGAGAAGTTTTCGCGAATTACTACGACACAATGATCAGTATCAAGTATATTTTGTACAAAGTATGCAATGCAGCACAACGAACGGTATTTGATCAAGAGTATTTTTTAGCCTATTTAGTGATACGGATTATGCAAATACATGTGCGTACTTTTACTTTATCAAGTCAAAAAGTTTTACTCATTAACCTGATATCGTGCAGCATTTATTGCAGCTGTATTAAAGCTAGTTTAAACCGTCGTTCTGTCGTTGAAACACATTTTTCCGATTGAATCAAACAGCGTTTTGCACACTAGTCTGGTAACCTGTTAAGATTAAGATTAAAAGAAAACAAGTGATAAAGTTGAATTATGAGACATTTGGAATTGATATTTGCCCAATGACAAAAAACATAATTTGTAATTATATTTATGACCATTTTAAAATGATAATTATTTTTTAAAATGTGTTCTGCTGCTCTAAATATGAAATAAAACACATTTAATCTATTTTTTCCCCTGTACTCCACAAAATGTACCATGTACAACCTATCATAAAAACCAGTTTCAATCTATTTTTTGTACAATGATAAATATTATTATGCATGTTAAATTTGCATACAGATTTAGATTTAAGGAAATTATTGGAGATTTTACTAATACAACCAGCGACGACATGACTGAATAAGTGAGAGTGAATGAGTGGGAGATTCTATTTAATGATTCGAGAAAAAAACTGGTATGGGCTGGATGTTGTTGTCATTGGGTGGAATTCCTTTTTCGTTACGTAGTTCATGTATCAGTATGATTTTGGCTTTAGATGTGATATTTGCATGAAATCCGAGCAGAAGCACCAACAAGCAACATGTGGAGGTTGTTGTTGGTTAGGAAAATTAGCCCCAACATTTTTTCACTTGTTTCATATCGTCACTATCCCAATACCACGGAAAACTGATGTACAAAAAAGTGCCAAACTCCGATCCATATAGTAATCGTCATCATCATCAATTTACATGAAAGGGTTGAACATAAAAATGGACTATGCACATAATCGTCTCAATGGTTTTTTACGAGTACACCATGTAATATCAAAACGTAACATTAGCTATGGCATTAGATTAAAGCATCCAGTTCATTCATGATGCAGCATGATGAGAAACCAGCAGGCAGGCATGTAGAAATATGTGGTTCGTTTTTTATTCAAGCGATCAGATCAGAGTCACTGCAAAAATGTACTAGAAAAAAACATGCGATTCAGAGTTTTTGTGATTATTTTGCTGACTGAAGACATCTCAAGTCAAGCAAACTGAAGATGATAGTCAAGTAGACAAACTTAAATTCAACCATGATTTTAGATTTGTTCATTCTTAGTTTTTTATGCGTTATTCCTTGGGTTGTGCTATAAGTTTGCAACATGAGAAACACACATAAACAATAATCGTAATCACATTACAAGGCCTGCCTTTACACATTCAGTTTACCTTTTAGGTAATGAGATGATGGCTTTAAGTTGATAGTAGCATTTGCTTTCGTGGGCTGTTGTTGACTTGAGACTAAGATGCTTTTTGAGATATGCAGAGATGCTGATGAACGCTTTGGCTTAATAATCGAAATGGTATGCGATGCGAAAATGCGAACAGAAGAAACCTTCTTCTTCTCAAGATAAACATTTTATTCTCGGTAGAAAAAAAATATTGCGTTTTTTTGTATGAATTTATTTTTTCGTGGAGTTTTGCTAACTAGATCGTTTTTTTTGCTTTGTATATTTTCACAATAATTATGTTTCGTGTGTGTGGGGATGTATCTTGTTGATGCAAGACTTATGGTTTGGAGTTGTGTATATGTAACTTTTTTGATGTTGGTGGAATATGGATAGATTGTAAAAAGAAGATGATAATTGTGAGGAGTGAGGATGATACCATCAATACAGATATCTATTTTTTGCTTTTTTTAGTGCTGTGCTGCTTTTCGTAGTTTTTATATGGCTTTGAGCTTATTGGGTTGGATTGGAGGTGTATATTTTTGAAAAAAACACACGGACATTATTGTTTTCATATGTGCCATCATCATCCCATCATGTTACACTACATTTGCATTATGTTTTGTTTCCTTCAGGTCGTCTAGCTGCTAAAATCGCGAGGAAGGATAGTCTTGCGTTGAAGCTATCGTTGAGACCCGACCGCGATGAGCTGATAGCAAGAAATATCATTAGAGTTGTTACAGAGAAGGAACAGCAGGAAACAAAAGAAGCTATTGGTGCCAAACTGATTAGGTATGTGTGACAATGCACTTGTTGTTCTTCATTCATTCTGAATTCTGATCAGTGAAAATAAAAGTGATCGGTAGAAATAACTTGAGAGAGAAAAATCGAAACAATTTTTATTGGAAAAGAGTTCAAATCAATCAGAGTATGAAGTGCAGGGCAAAAGTATTTGTCCAGCAGAAGAAGAAAGTTATCCAGTTCTTACTATCCCAAACATTATCAAGAACAATAAGAACTTGAAAGAAAGAAAGAAAAAGAAAAAAGTTATTTTGTGAAGTTAGTTAGTTAACTGTTCTTGAAAAAAAGTAAAGTTTTTCTTGTGGGAGATTAAAAAGAAGAAAAGATGCCAACGTATATTTATTACGATAACGGCCTTGTTTCGAGAAAGAAACGGATGAAGCCATTAACTGGCATCTCCGTCATTAAATCGGCGGTGAAAGATCTCAAGTATAGGTTTAATGATGAAGTGGTGTACTTACTTGCTCCTGCTTTAATTCTTAACAGACGGCTTAGTATGAGACCATCTCCTGAGGAGTTGGAGGAACGAAACATTCTTAAAAGTAAGTTATAAATTTTTGTATTTTTTATATTTATGTGACATGGTTTTGGAAAAGAGGTTGAATGAAAACTAATTGCAATTAACTTTTAACAGAACAAACACCGGAAGAAGCCAAGAAATTGAAGGAGGAGAAGAAGAAAATGCTCTTGAGAAAACTTAGCTTTAGACCGACAATCGATGAGCTGAAAGAGAAAAAGGTATAGTGCTTCAGCATGCATGTCTCCAGTTGCCCCAAACTCACCCCTTCTCTCTCTTTGCTTTCATATCAAACGAGTGAAAGTCTTCACTCTACTCTACCCTTCCTATTTTAGAAATTGTGGGAATGATTTCATCGCATAATTTATGATCAATTTGTTTATCTGATTTATTTATTTTTCTAACTTGATTTATTACAGATCATTCGCTTTAACGACTATATCGAAGTAACCCAAGCACAAGACTATGATAGACGTGCAGACAAGCCATGGACTAGACTAACTCCAAAGGATAAAGCAGCAATCAGAAAAGAATTAAATGATTTCAAAAGTACAGAAATGGAGGTTCATCAAGAGAGTCGACATCTCATTCGTTTTCACAGACCTTAGTGATATCTACCAATCTAGTGATAAATACATTAGGTAGTTTTTTTGTTTGCCGTGTGCCGCCGCTCTGCGCTGCTATAAGCCATTTGTATATGTATGTAAAGTAATTGTATCATGCATAATAAGAAATCGCGTCGCGTTAAATTTTTTTAAATGCATTGCCTTGCTCCACACTACAATACACACACACCACACATTACACTATATACTGATATAAAAAAATGATGTATCTCAAATCAAATCAACAAATCAAACTTTTTGCATTCTTAAATAATGAAGCGGTTTTATGTCGGCCTGCTTTAATTGTGCTTTAAATATGTATCTCTTTAAAAATTTATTATTTATGTAAAAAAACAAAACAAATTTTACGGATACTATTACAAAATGAGTTTTATCAATAATTAATAGAGATGACTGCTATTATTATTTTATCAGTTTTTTTCGTATTCTCTCTCGATACACAACGAAAATGAGATTGTTCTAAACTAAAAAGAAATTGAAAACGAGAAAAATATATTAGGAATGATGAAATGCATGTTACATTGTTTTTAAGCTTGTGACTATATGAATAATATTTTATATAGTCAGTAGTTTTTCGCGCAAAAAATATGCAATTATTCCTTTTTATACTACAAATACATACATATTATGTACGTAAAAAATATTTAAAAAATAAAGCATAATAATAATGTAATTCACATTTCAAAAGTGCAAGTGAAATTTTAAAATACAGAAAGAAAACTTCAATCTAGTTTCACGGGTCACGAAAAGAAAAGAAACTTTATATACTTATTAGTATAAAAACAAGACGAAGGGCAATATTTAGAGAAAAAAATGGAAGGGAATTAAATAATTTAAATTCCGGAGACTGATATTGATATGTAGTAGTGGTGAATTATACAACAATTATTTATTGTTAAGTACCTATTAAGTATATAACTCTAAATATATAAAAAAATACTTTTACGCGAATCACATAAAAAAAGTTTCTCGGAGGAGGAGGAGCAGAAGGAGGTGGACTGTTATTTGTCTACGTTTATATATTCACTCTTGTATTGTTGGCGTATTCTTTTATGTTTATTATATTTAAAAAAATGGTTTAAGGTAATCATTCTAAAAAAAATTGCTCAAGATGAGAAAAAATTGAATTGTAAACAGATTGGATATGATAAATTACTATAAATGAATATTATAGCTCGTTGAGATCTGAATGTCTTGTCTTTTGTCAAACAAAGTATATCTGTGAAAAGTAGTAAAAATTGTTGTTGTGCTGTACGTTGTCAAATTGACAGTTTAAAAAAATCAAGATATAATGTGAGGTGTTCAGTAAAAATGAATATCACGATAACTAACATTGCAACAAGAACACAAAGACACTTTTTAGACAATGAGATGAAAGAAACAGATTTGTGCAATCTTTAAAAAAATTATTTTTAAGTTAACATCTACATTAAAAATTTAGTAAAATAGCTTTGATTGTAGACGATTTCTAAGACTTTTATGATGACTAATTGAGTAGTAGCATGACCCTGTCTCCGAGTTACTAAGGAGATTTGAAGAAAAAATATTAAATGCAGATTGCAGGGTGTCTACCAAGAACACTCGTTCGCTCTTTAAAACTGATCGAGTTGCAAAAAAAAAAAGATTTTTAAGAAATGCAAGTCGTCAAAACTTCTTTTTGTGATCTGTGATTTTTCAAACTTTTATATATATTATGTAACATTTTTCAGTAACTATGTGTCATTTAAGTATTATGCAGTGTTTTTTTGTTCGATATATATACATAGTATAAAATAAAATATTGTTTCTGTTGAGTTTATACCTTATATGCAAAATAATAATCATAAAAAATAATACATTTAATGCGTTTAAAAAAAGCAAGTAAAAGCTTACACAATTCCTGTTTAAAAATGTACCTAAATAAAAAACACCGTGGAGTGAATGAAAAAGCACTCGCTATGAAATGTATTGTAAAACTTTATATAATAAACAAAAACACAGATAATTTTAAAAAATCGTTTCATTTACTATCTGACATTTTTATTTATCTGCATTCATAGTTTATACGAAACCCTCTAATTTGTCGGTATCAATTAACTGATTTGACGAAATGAAAGGCAGAAATTAGAATCTCATCGAAAAGTATTAAAACATAAGTCGTTGCATGCATATCCTATTTCCGAACATTATCGAATCGACCAAAGATCCAAAGAGTCCGCGTGGGGAATTGTAATCGTAAAAGATAAATGAAAGTTTTTATCTTTTTCATTGAAAAGAGATCATTAAGAGTTTTTGACTCTACTTCTATGCATTTGATGTTGTTTTATGCGAAAAAGACACTTTTGAGACAGTAAATCAATGTTAAACGCGTTGCATGGTCAATTTATTCAAATAATGCATTAAATAGCAATAAGCTCCTCCTTCATCAACCTTTACTCGTATTCTATTTTGTCTACATATTGCAAAGTTACACATAATTAATTATTGCAATGGATTAACCAATCAGTTTTCTTAATACAATCATTAAAAATGAACATGCATAATATAGAGTAATAGCATAGTAGACTTTTTCTGACAAACAATTATTGAATAAGAATAAACAGTTCTCTATTCCAAAATATTTTACACTTTTAGTGTTTTACACTGGGAAATATGGAACTAGTAGTTTTTTATATTCCATCATAATAAATTTTTTTAATCTTATTGAATTCCAGGCTTACAATTATACAATAAAATCCGCATAGAAACGGCAATTTTAAGATTGGTCGGTAGCATGGTCACTCACTGGTCACCAAACGCAAAAACATAGTATCGTAAATTGCATTTTTTTCATACTTGAAGAATCTTACTTAAACACTGCACAAAGATATCTGTTGCTAAAGATATTCCAATTAAAACTTTCAATAATACGATTTCACCACATTCAGACCCGTTTATTTCCCGATTCATCTTGCCTCCACGCTACCCACCATTCTTAGAAACTGCTTTTATGTACATCAATTTAAGATTCTTCATAAATATTGATTAAATTAAGAAATTAATTATACATAGACTGAAATTAATATGAGTTGATGAATTTTTATGCAAATTTTGTTTCCTTTAATACAATATTATATTTTAAATGATTTCTTTCGCATAACATTGCACTCCGAACGTTTATACGTGTATAATATACTATTACATATTATTTTATTGGGATTTTTATATTTAGTTTTTAAAGGCCACATTCAGACTCACTCGGATGCTATTTCACTGAGTAAAAACGAACACACTTATTACAAAACATGGTCATCTTCTAAGAAAATCTTTTTTTAAGTGCAGCCTTTGTGAATTCTCCGTAGATTCACTTACGAAGATGAAGTTAAATTGAGTAACTCTTATTGAATCATCATTTTATATACTTTTCGTTACTATGATGATGACAGAAAAATTAATTACGTATGAATAACAATAACAATGAGCGATGGGGGAGTACTTTACTATATTGTATACTACTACATATACCACAAATATAATTTGATTTCACACTCTAAATCCTGCTTTTTCGTGAGTGCATAAATGTCCAACAACTTCAAAAAAGATTAATAGTTTGATAAAAATCCATTTTATTCTGACAGTGCCAAACATCAAAAAATTTCATTCCACATGCTATTCCTTCAAACGTTTCTTCCTAACGAACATTACTCTAATTACATTAAGTAAAAATTATCTTGTATGTTGTTACAGATCTGCGTGACTAACATTTAAACGTCCGGTCCGGTTTTGTATTTTATGCATAATAACTAATACATCATTATTTCCCTACAATTATCAGTAGTATATTGAATTTTTATAGTACCTGTGTGAGTGTGTGCTTTCGAACGTTATCACACAGATGACACATTCATTTTTTAGTCCTATCTCCTCTGGTCTTTCACAAATATCCCTCATTATTAGAAGTAAATAAATAATAAATAGGGTAACTTGATAATCAAGCTGTCTTCAGTTCAACAAGTCTCTAATAAATTTGGTTCATGTTTCTACTACGCACAATATACATAATATCAATTAAGAATCAGAACGTTAAATATTAAATTACATAATTAGTTCATTTAACAGAAAAAACGATTTATTACTTAAACACATCGTTAATGATAATTAAATTATTATTTAAAATAATAAACTGAGCATCTACTAAGCTAAACATACAAAAAATGACTAATGAATCCTAGTGAGTGAAAAATTTGACCTGACGGTCACTGGCTGAGAAGTGGTAGTAGTAAAACTGAATAATATTGTAGGCATGTGTGTGTAAACTTGAGAAACATTTTACATAAGTATTGTGCTTGAAGATTACATTATTACAAGGCGTATTCTATTATATAGCAGCCCTTGCTTGTTCATGTAACAGTTTATTCCTCAAAAAGGCAAAAGGTGCTTGTGAATACTGATGCCTTCAGAGTAGTTGTCTCCTTTTTATTTTTTTACAGCGGGTAATTAATAATTAATGTTTTTAAAATATAAAAAGGCTCAGGTCCACCGTTTTATATAATTAAGTAATTATCTTTTTTACAAAGATGCGGAAAGATGATTGTGTAAAAGTTGTTGGCGAACTTTAATCATGACTAACATCACTGTCAAAATCTTCCGCTTCGTCCGATTCCACCTCGATAGGAGTTTTAAAGTCTACAATTTCCAATTCGTCGTCGTCTTCTTCATCTTTTACCTCGGGCTCCTCGTCGTTAATAAAGCCGTCTTCGAATTTGGTTTTCTTCATAGGGGGAGCAGCGCTGTAATATTTCGAACTTCCGTTACTTTGCTCACGAAGCAGTCTTTTCTCTCGTCGCCGTTTTTTCCTTTCTGAGATGGGATACTGCTGAAGATCATCCGCTTGTCGTTCGCGTTTAAACTCAAAGACTAGACTGTAAATATGTTCAACTGCTGCTTGAACGTTGTCCACACATGGAGCAGTGATAGTAATACTTCCAGTAGAAAATATCTTTAAGGTAGCTCGGATGTCTTTCATTTTGTAGGTCACTCCGGGGTGAAGCTCGGGTTCATAACTGTGTAAGTCAATTAAAATTTGATAATTGTCTGTTGTCCTGAAATGCTATTATTCCAAGCAATAAGCATGACATGACAATTTATTCAACTGCTACAAATTTTTACCTGGCCAATCTAGGATATGCTTGCGCAAAGTCTGCAATTTTGATTGCAAAAGGCATTGTGCAAGTGGCGAGGACGTTGACGATACGGTAATTAGTAAATTTCACTTTGAAACCAAGTTTCTGGAGAGTACGAGCGCATCTTCTTGCCCCAGTTTTGGCATCAGTTTCCGTCGTCGCTCCCGTCATTGTAATTTTCCCCGTGGACCATATAGAAGCAGTGCAACCAGGATGCCTGAATTTCATGATTAGCATCTACAAAAAGGATAAAATCAGACATTACAAATCTGATTATATGAAGCATCAAGGAATCGTGTAAGTATTAACTAACGGTGAAGTTATAAAATACATACCGCCATTTCTCGATGGAATTCCACATTGTTTCCATTCATAGCTATGTGTTTAAGATTCAAGTGACATCGTACACTAAAATTGCAGACGACATTATTCAAAATTATATCGATTTCGTTTTCTCCCTTCTCATCAGCGCTTCCACCATTCTGTTGAGGCGATACTGAGCTTTCAGCGACCGATTTCTGAAGATTTTCTTTCTCTAATTCAACGCTCCTGGACACTGCAATAGCTTTTCCATTGGCTTCACTTCCGCCAACAGACAAGGTGGCAACAGTTGACATCTCGCTACTGGTCCAATTTGTGACACGCTTGCGCTTGGTGATATCCGGTATTAACGACTAACCACTTCACAAGCTACACTTTCAACTTTTAATTTTCAATTAACACGCAAACAGGATGATAAAACAAAATTCGCAGCACAAAAAAAATAATATCCCCACCAGTCCATAAATTCCTTCACCAAGTCGGTTCAAGTAACATATTCAATAAAAGGTCTTGTCTACAAAAGTTTTATTTCGAAGGAAGGCACTGTAAAAGGGACATGTTGACTGGAATGTAAGATAGTCCCATAAGCAAGTCCGTTAGTTTACATGACCAATCTGACAAACGTCACAAACACATCAACTAAACAAACTTTCCACAGTTCCACTTTCCAAACTCCCTACTGTCAAAAATAATGCCACATTTTAAAATCTAATCACAATGACTTTAGAACACAATAAATGACATCATACTAATCCTTGATTCATTGATTTCACTCCCATCACTCCTCCAAGGTCCTTCTTTATCTGTAAAAAATAACAAAATTCATCTTAAGCACCCCACCTCAAATACTACAAAAAACCATGCAAAATTACATTGAAAAAATTGCTCAAACTCATTCTCTCCTTTTAAACTTTTACAAACAATAGAGCTTTTGTTTCACATTAGTCCCTGTCTGCGCAATTTCTAATTAAATCTCAAAAACTCAATCATTCAAATTCCACGAACAATTAAAAATTACCTACACACTCACAAAAAACCACGGATGTTCATCCGAATCCATTTTCAAGTCTTCCAATTCCAATATCAATATTCAAATTCCACAACTCGTCTAGTCTATCCAATCTAGCTTCCAACTTTTTTGTGAAATTGCAAACGTCGTTGAACTTTACAATTAGTTTTTAATACTGATACAATTACTCCACTAACACTAAACTCCACTCCCTGCTTAACTTAACTCTGCCTGCACTATGCACTTCACTTTTTTGCACACAATTAGTCAACTCAACAGTTTTAGTAACAAGTTTAAGTCAAGTCAGTACTATTTTAATTACACCGAACCGAAACATAAAAATAAGTTTGCGCTTTAGCTAAAATGATTTAATTTCTCTCGACTCGTCGACTGCCGCAGTATTCACCTGTGTGCTCTTACTCTTCTTTGCGCTGATGCGCCAGGCCAGGGGTATTAAAACCGTAATTGCAATTGTAATCAGTTCAGAATCACAGCGAAAAAAAACAATAAATATTAATAATACATAACATGTACATGAATATGATGACTATGACCGTAAATTGTGAATAAACATCCTAGCTAGGAAGTCTCATTTTCATATTTATCAAGTCCATTGCCATTTTTATGTACTTTTCTTCATCTCTCTCTTCTCACTGGTTGGTAATCGACGAGGAATGAAAATGAATGAACAAATTATTTGTAGTACATTTTTTTACTTGTGCTTACTTCACTACTTTGACTTGAATTGAATCTTCTTGCCTGCCATACACGAATACACGTCGTACAATGATAGTTTTTAGTTGTAAAGTTGTACGTACGGACGGACGTAGAGTAGAACGTAGACTATTTCAACTTTTTTGAGATGTGATGTGAGAAACTGTTGTGCAGAGAGAGAACAATACGATACGATGTGTACATGTATTAAAGCTTATTAAATGCTTAGCTGGCAGGCAGTAAAAATGTGGATGAATACTGAATACATTGTAAAAATGTGTAATGTCCGTCTGTCCATGTCCACGTTAACAAAATTTGGATTTAATAGCTTGCTTGGATGTTGGATTCAGCATAAAATATAAATAAAAATCATTTAACCAATAACGATTGATGAGTCATTAAATATTAGACCTGCATCATCTACTACTAAAGGATTATCTACCATGATTATCCAATCATTAAATAGTTTATTGTTTTACATTAAATCATGTAGTACATAAAATAATTAATGATTAGCTTCTTATTCTTTAGCAAATATTTGTCACGTAAATTTGTTCATGCAACATGATATACACACGTATAAATCATCAACGTTATCATTAAATCAAGATTTGACACATAAACAACGTTTGTTTTAAAGGCTAGCATTCAGCATCAGCATGAAAGAAACCTCAGATTAGATGAAAGGGAATTTCTATATCTGGACGACAGACAAAACGAAAAATGTGGGGCGAAATTGACTTGGAACATGGAATTTCCATTCTGCAGAACCTTAAAGCTTTAAAAAATTAAAACAATTAACTAGTTATATCCACTGTCCAACGAAAAGAAACCTTTTTACGTCAATGAAAATGTAAATGAACATGACTAATTGCTCATTTTTTCGGAATTCTCCTCTCTACACATTTCATAACTTTTTCCTTGATTGACCTTTCTATGTTTTTAAAAAGCGTTTAGATACCTGTTTACATTCAGCTTAAAAAGTAATATTTTTAACAGGATATCAACACCATACTATGTATATGTTAAACCACCCACCACCACTACCATCTCTACTTACTTGCCACACAAAAAGTGACAATCACTCGTTTCGTCTAAAAAGTAAGTAGTAATACCTAAAAAACTTAAATTCACACGTACGTTACGTACACGTAGAAAAACAATGTAACATGCATTATGCATAGCATATTAACGAGATGAGATGTGGTTCTCGTCGTCGTCAGTCTCCTCAGTCGCCACGCCAGTAGTCCTGTAGTATTCATGAAGTAAAATCATAGTAAAACAATCATAGTTTTTAATCATAATCATCACCCTATTTATTCGCTATGTTCGTTCAGTCATCAGTCTTTTCAGTGTTTTAACTTCTGTACAAAGAGATGACTATGTATGCACACTGAAGAGACTAAAAAATGTTACAGAATGTATGTGTAAAAGAGCGCATATTACGGAAACGGAATACGGTATTATTGAAAAAAAAACTGAAAAAAAACCTTTGAATACACATCTTTTTATGATATGTTCACGTACAAGAGAAAACGTAACATTCAACATGTCACGTAAACAGCAAAGTAAGACATGTAAATTGAAGTTGAATTGAAGACAGAATGAAATGCTAAAAGAGAAAAAAGGGGTAAGTGAGTAAAAAATTGGTTCACAGTCTTCAATGTCTTTTTACTGTTTGTGCTTACTCTACATTTTTTGGTTGGATTAGTTGGATATGTGGAGGTGTGCACTGTGCACATTTCTGAACTCTGATACATGCATTCATGGTTGTGTAAGATGTGTGTCTGTGTCTGTGTGTGTCGTACTGTGTACATCAGAATAGTCAAGTCAGGTGGTAAAAATATAAACCTGACAATCAGCACATAGGTAACTTGCGACTAATCAGATTTTGCTTAATCTGAATGCCGTTTTAATTTTTT